>JAAIXJ010000050.1:76766-116882 GCA_013403705.1 Heliconius hermathena | reverse complement strand
CGACTGGTTGTGGGTTCGATCCCCACTCGAGGAGATGAAATATTTATTTAAATTTATATTTCCATTTCTTCGCTCTGGTGTCGAGGCTAAGCGCGGCGTTGAGTTCTGCCACTCAACACGCAATGCCTCCAGTATTCGGCAGAAGGTGGCGAACGGAGTGTTCTAACACTAGGTTCCCTCTGCCTACCCTGCTGTGTGCGGGATACAGTGTAAAGCTGATTTTATAAAACTTTAAAAGATTAAACATAGAAACTTTAACACTTAGTAAAGAAAAATACATATTCACTTAAAACAACTGATTTATTTATATATATATTTCGTTTCTTTTTAGGGTTCCGTACCTTTTAATGAAAAAAGGAACCCTTATAAGATCACTTTCTTATCCGTCTTTCTGTCTGTCTGTTGCTTGGAGATACTGAGTTTTTTTTTATGGAAAAGACAAGGCAAACGAGCGTGCGGATCACCTGATGGTAAGTGATTACCGCCGCCCACGACCCCGTGCAACACCAGAGGAGCTACAGGTGCGTTGCCTGCCTATAAGGTAGGTTGGGCGCTGGAGCCCGGCATTACCTGATGCGAAACGCAGTGGGATAAAGCCACTACTTCACGCCGGTTTTAAATGCCGGGGGTGGTAATGATCCGGTCGAGTCTGCCCATGCGTGTTGCCATTGCTGGCGACGTGACTCTACCACACGTACTTTAGTCGCCTCTTACGACACCACCAGTACCAGGATGATCCTATTCTAGGCCGGGATCACACGGCAAAAAATAATATCAACTCTCCCTAAAAAAATAAGTCAATATTTGTATAAAGAAATCACTGTAATGCAAAAGGTAAGAAGACAAATAATATAAACTTATTAATTGGATCCTTACTTTAATGACACTATAAAATATCAAAAATCTACACTGACGCATAACGTTGTTTTATTTACAAGAAAACCGCGAATAAGAGTGGCGGATTACCGTTTGTTTTATAAAATTGGCATGTAGGAATTCGACTATTATTGTACCACATTTAGATATTTTTACGTGTTACTGCTAATGACTTTACAAATTTATATTCGAAATATAAATAATTATTTAAATATATTTAGAAAAAAACAAAATTGAATAATAAATTCATCAAAAAATATATTTGTGTAGCTTAAATTTTATTTTATTAATTTTTTAAATTTTGCCATTGAAATTAGTTAAATATATTTTTTATTTATACTCCATTTCTATATCTCATATTTACTTGCTCTAAATGAATTAATCTATTAATAAGTTCATATTTTAAAAATAAATATGTTATTAATTAAAAAAAAGTATATTATTAAAAACACAAGTATACTTTGTAAGCACTACACTTGTTGAAAGTAAAATTTTTCACTTAAAAAAATCACGTCAGATTGAACGAAAGTTTTCGCGCCAACTGAAACGTCAGAAATAACTTTTTAATTTTATATATTCTCTAGGGTCGCCTTGACACTAGCGCCGGCAGCCAGATATACTTGTACACTGGTAGTACGACGGAATTAAAAGTTTATTTTGGTTTTCTAAAATCGTGGGCGGGGACAAGCTCGAAGTAATGTTTACGTTGGTAATTCAGTAATACATTATTTCTTTTTCACTGAAGTGTGAATTTTTTTTTTATTTTTTTTGACGTGAGAGGAAATGTTAGATGCCTATTAATGTTATGATATATAGTTCTTTTACTTTGTAATACAATAATTTGATTATTTAACAGTTTTTGACGTAAATACTTGAATTCGTGACGTGTGTACTAAACACGGGGATCGTGGGTTGCAATCCCACTCGGGGATGATGAGGAATATTCATGTTTGTAATATATTCGCTTCTAAGAACTGATTACTGTATAGTATTATATTTAGAAATATTATTAATGAATGAGCTAAGAGAATTGAGTAGTTTCAGTCAGTTATTTATTGTAATAAAATGTTAATACGTAGTTTCATTTACTATAATTAAATGTTCAGAGCGACTCAAATATAGAAGTGATATCATAAAAATAAACAGGTGAATGTGGATACAGAAAATATGCAAGATAAGCGGCAACTGTGATAACGAGTCGGTAAAGGTAATAAGAAATTACATACTTAATCTATACAATTAAAAAGTTGAAATTTGACATGTAGGTAGGTGAGGCCGTCGTGGCTCAGGGGTAAAAGAGACGTAAAAACAACGATTGTGGGTTCGATCCTACTCGGGAGAATGAAAATATTTAATATGTACATGCCCCTAGATCACGACTGGTCTCATATTTATTTGTTTATATTTTTATGATCAAGGTATAAAATATTATTATACCTATATTAAGGCCGGTTTAAAATATTATTATACATATACATTATTTTCCCTCTCACAGGCAATATCCGCTTTCTTTACTGGCCACATCTAACTAAAGTTATAAAAAAAAACCTAATAACAAAGCCGATTTGTCAGTTTGTCTAGTTATGAAAATAAATGGTTTCCTAGCGACGGAAGTCGTGGCTTCCTTTACACGCTTTATAACAGTATAAGGACTAAAATAAATTGACAAGGGGTTAGAAATATTGCTTTGAATCGTCTTCGGTGGTTTGGTCGTTTATTTTGTAACACTTCTATTGTGAGAGATATAGAAGGAAGGTAATAAAATTAATTGAACCTGTTACCTTAATTGCCTACGTATGTATATATTGTATATATTTCACCGACATAAATGCGTCTTGCGTGATTAAATTTAATATATGTAATGTAACATTGAGTTTTGGGTTGTTTTTAATATATATATATATATATATATATTTATATATATATATATATATATATATCGCACAAATTAGGATAGGCAGAGGTAACCTAGTATTATGACACTCCGTTCCCATTCCTCCGATGCCATTCGTAGGAATCATAATTTGATTTACTTCATTCTAGGTTACCAGTGCCATACGCGGTATTGAGCTCCGCCATTTAAAGTAAGCAAAGTGAAAGTCTAAAATATCTGAAAAGGTTGACGGGGGAGATCGCGGGGTTAATCGCCTTTCCCTGCCTGTATATAAAATGAGTGAAGCTAGAAAAAAAATTAAAGTATATTTAGGGAAAACTTACCTCTTCTATTGACGACGACATAAACCCAGAACTGAAACAATAAAATATGTTCATTAAAATTGATGTCATAAATTATAACTTATCATTTACTTTAGAATTGTTTTAAAATATTTAATGGCAGTTTTTACTGCAGTTTAGAAATAATTTTATTTTTAAAGTGCAGTAAGAAAAATCACATTAAATTCATATAGTTTTTAATTTTTTTTTATCTTCGTTACAAATTGAAAAGTTGTTTTTAATTTGATTCTTATCTAAAACTACCTTATATGATGTATGTATGTCACATACCTATTATACAAATACATAATTTAATAATATATAATGTATACTGTACAGTTAAATAAAATATTTGAATATGATTGGGAGTTCAAATATAGTTTGTGGAAATGTTCGTAATATACTTATTTAAGTTTCACGTTGTATCTGGCAATATAGCAGGATAGGCAGAGGGAACCAAGTGCTAGGACACTCAGTTACCACCCAATTTCCAAAACATTGCGCATTGAGTGGCGAAATTCAACGCCGCCCTTTGCCTTGAGCGAGGAAATAAAAATGTTGAATAAGCTAAATGATATACAATAATTCCCTGAGTGGAAATCGAAGCAACAACCACCGTACGTTACAGTCGCACACTTCGCCACAACAGCCTCAAATGTGTGTAATTCTTTTCAATTAAATTATTCTAGATGCTTTGCGTTCTCGATTTTCTTAGACAAAGTATCGCGTTGGTTCATGTAAAATAAACGAAAACTTGTGATTGGACTGAGATGAAAATAAATATTTTGCTGTATGAAAGATTAACGTTTTATATTGTCTATATAAAAATATAAAAAATAGATTGTCATTTATAACTTACCAACATACTAATGAACTTTTGTTTTTCCTCTTCTCCATTTTTACTATTTTATTTAAACTATCACTCACATACAACAACAAATTTTACAAAACTGAAAGTACACCCAATGTTCGCTTTTAATGGGAAATATATTTTTCAATCAAATCATGTTAGTAATATTGCATTGTTGCACTTTACAAAATTATAGTAATATACATAAATAATTACTTATTTAGAAAACGTATAAAAATTTGAACGTAGCGGGACTCGAACCCGCGCCTCCTGGACACCGACCAGGCGCTCTGACCACTAAGCCATACGTTCTCATCGAGTTACGTTGAAATTTTATACGCTTGTTACAACTTATTTATATACGCTACATTCAAATTTTTATACGTTTTCTAAATAAGTATTTTTCTTTCCTATGTATGGAATAACACTATAAAAATGTTTAAAATAAATAATTACTTTTAAAAGGTGTTAAAATTTACCTCTGTAATAATAGTTTCGATAATTAAACAATCAAGTCCGGGCGCATTATTCTATTTCCGGGATTTTATATTTACTACCACTTTATACGTAAGAAACGTTTTAAATATGGACATATAGACAGGTTTTGAAGATTTTTTGGACTAATAAGATATCTAATGACGAAGTACTACCCCAGATTGACCTAACCACCAAGCATTCAAACAACGTAAAGTTCCATATTTAGGACATGTATGTATAGATGACCGATACAAACTTGCAAACCATAGTAATAAAAAAAAAATCAGCTTCACGCTGTATCCCGCACACAGCAGGGTAGGCAGAGGGAACCTAGTGTTAAGACACTCCGTTCCCCACTTTCTGCCGAATTCTGGAGGCATTGCGTGTTGAGTGGCAGAACTCAACGCCGCGCTTAACCTCGACACCAGAGCGAAGAAATGGAAATATAAATTTAAGTAAATATTTCATCTCCTCGAGTGGGGATCGAACCCACAACCAGTCGGTTTTGCAGTCACACCTCGTGCCGCTGCGCCACGACTGGTCTCATAAACCATAGTAATGGGAAAAAAATCTGGGAAAAGGAAAACCGGCGATAGAAGAAAGTCATGGCTGAGGAACATTAAAGAATGGATGGGAATTAAAAGCGCTGTAGATATCATCATCATCATCATCATCTGGCCAGGGACAGGACTAAATATTCGAAGTTGACTTCCAACCTTCACTAGTTAGCGAGGCTATAAAACGAAGAATATGCTACATTACATGAAGTCATTCGTTTCAATGTAACCCGCTGTAACTGCTGTCAGCGTTACCTCGGCCATATTAAATGTGTCATGTTTATGTGTCATACAAAACGAATAGTTATTTTTACTTGACCACGAGGGCGAAGCACGTTCGAAGTTAGTAATAATGTAAAACGATCCAAATGCAGCTTCACCTGCCTAAACAAATTTTTATTTTCAAAAAAATTAAATTCTTATTTTGAATAAAATTATTTGATTTTATCTTAGTTAATGTATTCAAAACCTTGTCGAAAAAAAATATAGCCTTTTTGTTATTCTGATGCATATAACCTATAGGTATTACTGCAAAGTTTCATCTAAACTAATTCAATAGTTTTCGAGTGAAAGTGGAACTAACATGAATCCACACAAACTGATAAATTTACAATATTAGTAAGATTAGTAGGATTTACCTTGGTCTAGTTAAAATAACTTTAAATAATCTATTAAACATCCATTCATATTATATGCATGAGAAAAAAAAACAAAGAAAAACAAACATTGTCAATTAGAAACGCTTGAAACGTGTGAAGATAAAAGAAACTCATTTACTATATAGCTATAATTAATAACTAATTATAGTTAATTATGAACGAGATCAAAGGGTTTATAATGTATTTACTGGAGCAGAGTAATTAATGATATGATTGACATCCGTGAGAGTGGTGCGGCCGTCATGTAAACGTTGTACAAATATACTACAAAATACTATTATATCAATAAAAAATATATTATGTTTTTATTTAACATTTTTAAGGTTTAGTTCCACAAAAGTGTGGTAAGATTTTTTTTAAATGTATAAAATAATTGCGACGGTATCCAAGAGGCGCGGGTTCTTATTCACTATGTTGAAATTTTTATACATTTTTTTAAATAAATATTTTTGAATTATTTTTTACAAATTAAGACGGTTTAGGTGTTTTTTAATTTTTTTCTTTAATTTTAATCCGAATGAGACGAGAATACACAACCATCGGGTTTAATCACGCATCTTATGTGTACAACTTTACCGAGACGATCTCATGGTTTCATTTAACAAAATAGGAAAAATATTTTTTTTTTCTGGGAAATAATAAAATCTTTCTTCCATTTCTTAAAAATAAAGTTTGAACGTGAGAAATAATAGCCTATTTTTAGTGACCGAGCATAATAAATAAAATTTAATAATAAATTTTGTTATTCTAACAAATAATCATCATGTTGCCTTGGACTACTTCAGAGAATGATTGATAGACGTGCGGACAAAAATTAAAATGTTTTTATTAGAACAAAGGGTTATTTTTTAAATAATATTTATTAAAGATATAAAAAAATAATGATATAATAAATTTTTATAATATATTTATTTTGTTCTGTCTGTGTTTCTTTATAATAACAAAAAACATGCGAAAATATTATACACATTATATAACAAATGAAGAAATATCCAAAACACATATTGAAAAATTTAACAGAAACTTTCTAACTTAACCAAATACAATTATGTATATAGAATTGTAGATATGCTTGAATACGATATGAATATATCTGTGTACACAGTGTCACAAGAAAGGATGTAACGTATATATATAAATGTATAATTAAAAAAAAACTACATCGTAGCTCCCAAACGGATGAATCGAAAAAAACTAGACCATAATTTTTTTTGATTTTAAGGATTTGAAAAATATGTCTGAACGCTAAAAGATTATGAGCTCGTTTCTAAATGTCTGTTAACTTTTTAGTTTTTTTTGTACTCCCAGTATTAGTTGTCAATTATTATTTATTAAAAAAAGTAATAAAACGGTATTATTGTCCTTGCTTTTTCAATACTCGCGAGTTCACAAATAATAAAACTCGGTCGAATGCCACTTTGATTTATACATCAGCATCTCTACAACCAACTATTACAATTGGCTTGAATATCTATCATCATATAAGAGTAAATTGTTCTCAACTGGTATATCTATAAAGCCTAAGTTAAACAAATAAAACATCATCTGATGACGGCATGCAACGAACGCGACCTAGTGTTACATAGTAGACGCGTTCCAGTTTTTGAATTAAAAAAAAATCGATACAACAATTATTATTTAATTTTAAATTTATTTCTTGTATGTTACATTGGTGGAAAATTTTGAGTAATTTTTTATTTGACACCTATTTAAAATATTTTAGTATCAGGAGTTGAAACAGATAATTATAATTATAATATAATTATAATTGAAGACTTTTCAATTAATAAATTTCGTTGCAGTTACAAAATATTTAAATAAAATATACCGTTCCTCAATTTTTGCTTAATTTTCGAGGTATCGAGTGAATGTCATAACATTTAAGTGGCGTAGCTTAACACTGAGCTTTGTTATTCTACATCATCCCTCCCGGAAGAGAATCAAACCTACAACCATCGCGTTTATAGTTAGAAAACGTCTCACTGTGCCACGATGGCCTCGAAGAAGAAATAAGTGTAGCTATTATTATAAATCAAAAATAAGGCCCTGATGTTATATGTAATAGTTCCTACAGTCCAGTTAAACACTAATCGAACCGAACAAAATAACTATTTAGTTCACAAAAATGCTATAAAAGTCTAGTGCTAGTAAGCTATATTGTGTTATCAGTTAAGATAACGTGACATCGACCTAACATGCAAAAAAAAATCTAAAAATGTATAATGTAATATTATGTATCGTATGTATATATAAAAAGAAAATTTCATGAATAATCAACCCTCAATTTAAAATACTGTTTATTTAGAAAACGTATAAAAATATAAACGTTCGAATTTTTATGTTTTCTAAATAAGTATTTTTCTTACTCTAGTGTGGAATAAATAAATAAAAATGTTAAAAAATAAAATACTGTTAATTTTAAATATGAAACCGTACCGTAACCGTAACCGTATTTATAATAAATGCTTGTAGGTCTAATTTATAAATGTCTCAGTTTGGATATTTATTATATTAAAACATTATAATTCCAATGTTGCATTTGTTCAAATTAGATTTTTGGGTCATTCAAAAAATTGTTTTCGTGGACAAAGTAAAGTATAGAGTTTTACAGCACCATTTTTTCAGCCTACCGCCAAAATGCTAAAAATGTATCATCATCATGATAATAAAAAAGTTAAAATATAAAGATAATTGGCGCAGGGGCACAAAGTGTGCCTGTAAATCGACTGATTGTGGGTTCGATCCCCACTCGGGAAAATGAAATATTTATTTATATTTATATTTTCATTTCTTCTCTCTGGTGCCGAGGGGAAAACGCGGCGTTGAGTTCCGCCACTCAACACGCAATGCCTCCAGAAATTGGCGGAAACTGGGGAACCGAGTGTTTTAACACTAGATTCCCTCTGCCTACCCTGCCGTGTGCAAAAAAATAAAGAAAATAAAGAAATAATCAAATCGTCTAAGGTCGTCTTGATCGTTAGTCACAACTGTGTCATACACGATACAATACATGTGAATGTGATTTCTAACAAAGAGATTCACCGAGCACTACCCATTTATCTCTGTATTGTAGACATTAAAAGTTTTATTATACATAAAAATATCTCGAAATGGCGTTTTAACTACGGGGTAAATATTTTTTTAAAGACTATTCTAAGAATTATGAAATTTAATGATTGAAGTTATTATAAAATAATATATTCATAAAGTCAAAAGATGAGCAATATTTTTGACTAATAATAAAAATTTATCAAGCCTTCGTGGCGTAGCTGCATAGCGTCAAACTTTAAGCAACGGTTGTCAGTTCTATTTCCAGTCGGAATTAATCATTTTTATTTCTTTGCTTCAGTAAAAAGACAAAGCGCGTCGTAGAGTTCCGTCATTCCACACGCAATGTCTCGAAAATTAGGCGGAATGTCAACAACGGAGTTTCTTAACGCTAGATTCCTTCTGCTTACCCTGCTTTATCCAGAATACATTCATATATATTTTACTAAAATCTTTGGCGATATTACAATTAAAATTTATTTTTCTTGATATATAGGCGTTTCCTTTATACATCAGTTACAATATTTTTACATACAAAGATAATTATGAAAGTAATTTAAATTATAATCAATATAACAGACTAATAAAATTAAAAAATATCGGTTAATTACTCCACAATAAGCGGTAGATCTTAACAGTTGTGCTTGATTGATATCAAGAGAACAAAGAAAACTATAGACATGAAAGGACAAGGTTATTTAAATGACAAAGAAATATTAGAAATAATAGAACAATTGTTTATTGTATGAACTGGGAATAAGTTAATGTAGAGCAGAGGCGAGACGATATGCTACAGAATAATTAATTAAGACTTATTACAAGTTTACTGTATAAGCGATGGTTATGGTTTCGATCGTCAATCTAAAGTCAAATAATTTTAGTTAAAACTAGCGACCCGCTCGCGGCTTCACCTGGCTTCACCTGCCTACACAGTTATTTATATACTAGTCGCTATCACAAAGGCAATAACATTAAAAAGTAAAGTTTCTACACAAGTTCGTGACAATTAACGAAATATAATGATAAATAGCATATTAAAAATTAAACGCCAAATCAAAAAAAGTGGAGAATGGAGAACAGAGTCTTCGTACAACCGCCTCTTTCTCTCTATAAGCGAAAGATGTGAAATAAGTCTATTAGGTATATTTTAAAGATCAAAGGTTGCTTGAGAATAACTAATTGTTTGTAATGTTTTATATTGAATCATACTAATACAACGTGCTTATATGGTTAAAACGGAAATACTTAGTAATTTTATTACTCATCATTTTTCAAAAAATATGTATTTGAAAATAAATATTTATTTACATATAAAAGTACCGTTGATAAACAAATTATTTAAAAAGTGAATTCGTCTATTTTATTTTGGCTAAATGGCTAAATGGTTGAGATATGTGTATGTCTAAAATCGTGTCAAAATTAGGAGATCCGAGGTCCGTATTTATAAACCGCTCTCAACTATGAGATCGTACTTGGGATGCCGTTTACATTCATACATTTATAATTTATGAATAAAAATAGCATATCAAGATCGATCTCAAATTTGAGAGAGATTTGTAAATACGGGCCTAAGAGATCATAGAGAGACCAGGTGATCACTCGTTCGTCAATTTTCATCTACCTACTTATATTTAATTGGGAACAACAACATATCAAATATCATACAAAAATAAAACTATTAAAAAACATCAAGGTAAATAATGTAAAAAAACATTAACTCGGAAATTACGAGGTCTTAACCGAAACTTTTTTTTTTATAAAAAAATATTACAAACACACAGAACATAATGATTAAAATATTATAAAGAATCCAATACCAAATATGTTATTTAAGCAACTCAGTCGGTAGAGTCAAGACATCACCACGCGCGCTTATTTTTTTTTACTTAAAGTGGCGGAATTTAACGCCGCGCTTTTCTTATCAGAGCAGGATGAAAACAATTTAACCTTCGGATGGAGTTCGAACCCACAGCAATCACGATGACGGTCACCTTGTTCCACTGCGCCACGATTGCCTCTATATATTGAGTTCTATTATTAATAATTTAAACACCAATGTTCAGTAGTAAAGCATATTAGTATCGAGGTTATGGGTTGGACTTTTAAATGAAGAAATTACTTAAATTATCTTTTCGACGTTTTCAGCAATAATTAGGACCTTGTAAAATCTAAAGACGCTTTTTGTTTCTGATAAAGAAATTCATTAAACATTGCTGATAAGTGACATTTTTAAGTTGTTTAAATTGTGGTATTAAAAAATGTGATAGCTACATAATGTGCTTTCTAAATATATGTATAAAATTAAATTAGATATGTTTTCGTGTTCAAAATGTAGACAAATTATTAAATTATTTTTTACACCCGTTTTGTGTTTATACTCGTATCTCACTCAAACTTTACATACAAAATTGGTCGTTGGGTCCCCCTATCTAATACGTAATCCCTAATCGATACTAATTTGTCATTCTTCCTACTTAACAGTTTATAGACTTAACAAGATATAAATTAAAAAAAAGAAATAACTAAATTGACCTTCAAAATAAAACCAAATAAATTCATAATTTGCATACTTTTGTTTTGCAACAGACTATGCAAAAAAATATTAAAAACACCTTGAACTTTACACTTAGGTTTTGCTATATTGAATTACAAACTACACTATTACCACATTAATACACATGAAAAACATCACTTTTTACTTAAAATTAAATATTTGAAAGAATTTTATTGATAAAAATGTTATATTTAAAAAGAAAAAAATAATAAAATCACTTTTATTTATATGAACGGCAAAGTGGCGTTACTCGCTACGCGTCCGCGACTCGACTAGCGTCTGATAACCTATCAGTAGATTACCTAATGTATTGACACTGGTATTAAACTGAACTTCTATCATAGGCGCTGTAATAATTTATTACATTTTGTTTTTACTATATATACTATATAATGAGTGGTATAAGACGCAGGGGGAGGTAGGGGGAACCTTCAAACACATGGTATTTATGATACTGGAGGAAAGTCACGTAAAACTCATTAGGTCTCTCCGGAGTGAATGTATGAAGAGGTTGATGGAAGTGTACGAGGTGAAAGAGGTATGCGGAAAGGGTAAAGCGTGAAACTATTACTGTAGATGTTAATTTTCTCTTTAATGAAATTAATTACTGTATAATAAATAGATCGATAACTCGGGGGAGTGAATTTCACGTTTTGGTAGACAAAGAAAGGTGTTGAGTTAAATTAGGGAGAGAAGTGGGAAACAGAGTACCTGCTACCCTGTTAGAGATAGCGTATAGTTGGTAAAAAAGTAATGTTTTTTTTCAATCACACAGTATAAATAGTTCTGGTTTCGGTAATCGCTCGTGAACGAATTGTAATACTTGTTAAAAATTGTGTCCATAACTAATAGGCAAAGCAAAAATCACCTTTCGTTCAAATTTACTCCAGAATTTACTGAAAATTAAATGTGTCTTAACGCTCTGATCTAAGCCCACCATAAAAAATAGAAAATTAAATTATCTAAAGAAACATTTTTTAATCCGGCGATTTAGCACTATAAACTAGTTTGAGGCCGTCGTAGCGCAGGGCCGTGTGACTGTTAACGCGACGGTTGAGGTTTTGATACCCACTCGGGGGAATTATTTATTATTATACTATTTTCATTTCTTCGCTCTAGTACCAAGGCAAAAAAGCAAAGCGCAGTGTTGAGTTCCGCAAGTCAATATGCAATATCTCAAAAAATTGGTTCCCTCTACCTACTCTACTATATACAGGATATAGCGTGACGCTGAAAAAAAGAAAGAGATAGACCAAATTATCCATTATATAAATCGATTCGTACTTCATAATAACATATATTAGTCTAAGATCCTAGACTCCCCAGACCTACGTCATTTAACAAAACTGAAATTTTAAAGATTATTAGTCTTATAAGTAGCTAAGACGGAAGACGCCAACTAAAATAATATATGTAAAATTTAGGCTTGCTAGTTTAGCGTGGTTTAGTACGTCTGGCGTAAAGGGTCTGGTAATAATAATAAATATAGGTTTTTTTACATTATACTTAAATACACATGAATTTAAATACGGAGTTTATGTACCTTTAGTTGGCGGTACCGCTGAAAGAGCCCTCATTGTCAAATATACCGTCTTAATTACATATTAGACTAATACTTCTCCAAATTTCAGCTTTGTTAAAATGACGTTGGTTTGGAGCCCAGCGATCTCAGTCTATATCGCGATTTTTTTGATAATAAAAAAAATATTATCGAATATTCAACATATTCGATAGACGCTAAAATAAGGACTGCTTTCTGATAAAAATATCATTACATTTTACAAATAACAGTGCGATGGATTTGGACATTCAAATGTTTATTTCGTGTATGTAAATCCACTCGAACTTAGCATTTTGACGCACTTTATTATGTGAAAATCCTAGGTATGACCTGATTTCGCTTATATGTTATATTTGTTATCTATCTATGTTATTTCTATCATTCATTTAGGATTTCAAACGATAAGGTTAAATAGGTATAGTAACGTTAACGCAATTGTTAAGATAATTTATTTGCAAGTTTTTTTTTAAATAGCCACTAAAAAAATATTAAAAATTACTACTAAAATATTAAAAACTTTAAACAAATAGACCTGAAATAGAATATATATATTTTTTCATTTTATTATAATATCAAATGCACTGTAAATGATTATATATTATAGAAAAAGATATTTCACTATGTCACTACCTTATGGTATTGAGATCGAAAGTGTAAATGTAAATAAAACACGAATAACTTTCGGAAAATGGAAAGCGTTTCTCTTTTCTATATAAGCATGAGGTGTGCCCAATAATGTACTATTGGTTTGAATATTAAACATATGACATATTCATAAGCAATACTTATTTATATATATTTATAGAGTACACGATTTATTTAAAAACGATCTAGACTTAAAATCTGGGAAAACTTTGTACTTTCCTTAAAATTGAAACTTTGTTCATGTGAGAAAAAAATAATAAGCATTTAATATCGTATATATGTTGGGAACACATTATTTTTGTGGCTGTGAACAGATATCCCCACAGTTACTCTGGCTGGCACAAACATTTAAAACGAAAAAGGAATAGAAGCGTACAAGGCTTAAGTTATGTTATTTGAATTAGTTATAATTTCTGTTATTATAGGTTCCTCTTATTTCACATATTTTTGTTTTTTTTTTTTAAATTTATTTGAAGTCCTAAAGTAATGATATTTATACGATTTTATATTCAAAAATGACATTGAAAGTAATAAATAATAATGTTAAATTTTATTTTATCTAATTCATATAGGTTTTATAATATTAATCTTCTACATATTTGTGACACATACTACAAAATAAAAACCGGTTTAGTGCGAGTCGGACTCGCGCACCGAGGTTTCCGTATCAATTTCAGGATTGTAGGTCAACTGGGAAAAGGAAGTACAACTTATTTAAGCTGACAAATATAAGTACGCGGGCATATGCACTCATTTTGTATGCAGTAAAATACAAATATAAAGTTTTTTTATGAAATACCTATGTATTTTTATTTTTATCTGTGCTACAAGAAGTTGCTTCGTACCAAATTTCAAGATTTAGATTTCACGGGAAGTATCCTATAAGTTTTGATACCCTTGCGAGTTACGAAAATTCGCAGCAACCTAAACTGTCTTTCAACCGTTTAGGTCTTTCAACAACAACGGCCAATCTTCTGAATTCGTTGGCTTCGAAATTTGATTTTTCACAACTCAAAGGGAGAGTAGACTTTGATTTGACTTGATGTAAATTTCAGCTTGATATCTCAACAAAGTCAATGAGAATAAGGGTTCCGTTTTTTCATTTCAAGCTACGCAAATCAAATATTAAGTTAAAAACAAAAATAAATGAAAAAAAAAAAACTAATTAAACTAACCTCTCATCATAAATTGTAGAGTTGGTCATGTTGAATTCATCAAAACTGTCTTCTATGGCGCCAAACACTTTCGCGCCTTCCACGGTGCTCTCAAACTCTGACAGCTGACTGACATTTGACAGCTGGCTGATGTTAGACAGTTGACTGACGTTTGATAGTTGGCTGACGTGTGACACTTGGCTGGCATTTGACAGTTGGGTGACGTGTGACACTTGACTAGCGGTCGACATCTGACAGCTATCGGTCTTGCCCTTGTTGCGCTGGTCCCAGAGCTTCTTGGTCTCATCTTGGACGCGTCGTTTCAATTCGGATATTTTCTCACGTTCGTTTTCTATTACTTGACAACCTTAAATAAATATTAAAGTTTAATTAATGTAATGTAATTAGATTTATATTTTTATTTACATGCATGCGAACATACATTAATTGACTAACACGTTAGGTAGTGAAAGCTATATATATAGGTTATAAAAATACAGTGTGCTTGGTATGTGTATCTATAATACTAACGATGTTTGTAAAACTGTGCTTAAACTAGAGTATATAATTCAAACGTTATTAATTTAGAAATATAGCACTTCCTGAATAACTGTTTATGAATTTGTTATGTTAGGGAAACTAAAAAAAAAAATGAAATGTTATGAAGAATAATATCAATGCAAACAAAAATAATTTCAATAAAATCGACATACCTTTTTCTTCTAACATTTCAATCCTCTTACGTTCAATCTCCATTAAGCTATCTAGAGTTCTCTTCCCTAAAGAATTTACATCATCGCTGGACAAAATAGGTGCATCCAAAGTTATTTTAGATATCCTGTCTATGTCGTCTTGTGACGGTATCTTTCCAGAATCCGTTATTTTAGAATATTCTCGACCATTCGGTTCGTCTCCACAGCTCTTTCTATGTAAAATTTTGAATTCCTTAAAATTTTCGTTTTCTTCTTTAATCGTATCTGTTTTATCTGGTGATAGAGATTTTGATTTGACATATTTATTATCTGTTAGAACTGGTTTATTTTTTATGTATCTGTTCTTTGAGTCTTCCTCATTTTTACTATCTTTTCTTTTTAATGAATCTTTTTTAATAATCTTTCCTAAAGCTGCAAATGTTGGTATTTTTGATGAGGAATTACTTTTTATCGGCCCATTTTCTTTTTTATCTTTCTTTTTAGAATTTCTAAGACTGTTAAACTTATCAAATGACGTATCCACTTCTATATTTTCATTGTAAAATATATTTTCGTTAAGACTCTGTGACATTATATCTACTTTAGGCTCGATTTTCTTTTTATCTTTATTTTTACGTTTTAACGAATCGAAATTTCTTTCCCAAAAGCCTTTCTTTTCTTTCGAAGAATTAGAAGATTTTGAGGGACTGCTATCAATTTCGATTGGATCATCCAAATCAGTTACCCGCCTTTCAATATCAACTATCATGGATTGCGACATTTGATCTATAGAATTGAATTTATCTTTTAGCATCTTATTATGACTTTCAAAATTGGATATTTTGGCAATATCTAAGTCGTCACTATCTGAATTTTGGGGGGAATAGCCGAACTCTCCAGATTTTGCTCTAGTTTGGTCAGTATAAAACGCACTATCAGGCGATTGAGTTCTTTCTATATCGTTTAACTTTGTAATAATAGGCTTTATTTCTTTTTCTATTATCTGTACTTTTCCAGTTAAATGTTCAACGTGATTTAGAAGTTTAACGTATTCTGCTTGTAATACTTTAGTTTCCTCTAACGCGGATGTTAAATTAACGTTTGCTTCACATTTTAACGTGAGTATTCTTTCCTTTTGAAGTCCTATTTTTGTAGTTAATAAGGTTACTTCGTTATCTAAGGCTTCTCTATTTGCTAATCTATAAGGGAAAATAAATTGGATTTCATTAAGCAATTATTGAGGCTATTATTCATACATATAATATATACATATGAATAAAAAATAAACATCACAAAATATAAATTACAGTCAACAACAGTTGATATATCGTTTGATTAAACACAGACTGTGACATGACGATTATGGTTTTGATTCACACTCACAGGAATTAATTTGATAACAAGGCAAAGTACGGCATTGACACTCACAAAAATTGAGTGGTGAGTGGGAAACGGAGTGTCTTAATACTTGGTTCACTCTGCTTTCCCTGTATGCAGAATGCAGCGTGAATTCAATAATCACTTACAACTCTGACTCTTCTTCCAAATGTTGAAATTCTAGATCTTCAAATATTTTCCTTTCATTGTCCAATATGTCTTGAGCATTTTGCAATTCTTCTAACGTGGCTTTATTTTCTTTTAAATCTTTTTCAATTCTGTATGACATAAAAGTATTATTTAATTAGAATATTCTTCTTACTAATATTATTAATGTGTAATGTTTGTGCCACTTTCACGCAAAAACTACTGAACGGATTTCGATGAAACTTTACAATAATATAGATAACAATAAGTTAAACGGAAAAACCTGTGGTTTTAATATAAATTTAAATAAGTTTAATCTACTTAAGAAATCTATTCATTTTACTACTAATTCAAGTTAACTTAGGCTAATGTCTAGGGACCATTGTAAAGCGATGTTTGTTCGATCCTCACTTGGGAGTGTGAATTATTTTCATTAGACCACTCTGGTAGACAAAGTGCGGTGTTAAGTTTTATTATTTAACACATTAAATGCTTTAAATTCGAAGTAAAATCAAAGAATGAAACCCTGCTATATGCAAGATAGTGTAAAATTATAACAAATAAAAAATAAAATACACCTCTCAATTTTTTTAGTAGCAACTTCAACACGATCTTTCATTTCATTTTGCCGTGCTTTTTGTTTTTCTATTAGTTGTTTTATTTCTCTTTCAATAGATTTAGCTTTATCTGTTAAATCGGATTTTTTCTTCTGTTCAATGTTTAAGATGGCTATTTCTGAATCGTATTCGCCTTTGATTAAAGCTTTTTCCATTTCCAACTATAAAAAAGATATTATTATTAGTCAACAATATTATTTAGAAATTAATAATATAATTTTTGAAAATTTTTGTGTTGTAGTACTTTAATAACTAAAAAAACATAATAGTTAAAATTATTTACCAAGTAAAATTATTTATATAAGATTTAGATCATTTATTTAAGAGAAATTATGACGACGTTAAAATTAAAAAAATAAAGGAAAATATAATAGTCAAGTTTGTTTTTCAAATTAATATACCAGTATTAGAGGAAATTAGTTATTTTATAAAATTTGTATTAGTATAATATAACAATAAGAAATAATAAGCACTTTCAAAATCAAAGAATATTGAACAACAACTGTATTTTTTTAGGCGTGAATTTAATGTACTAAAAAAAAATAATAAATACATACTTCTCTTAAGATGTCATCCTCTTGTGATCTAATTTCAGTCATTTTACATTTGATTTCATGTATTTCAGCTACCAATTTCCTCCTTTCTTCTTTCAAATTTTCGAATCTAGATTTTAATTCATCTAGATTTTCATCTAAAATGGCACTACCTATGGAATCGACTTCATTATCAATTTTCTTTATGTCATCACTAATATCTCTTATTAAACTATTACGATTATTTTGTTTTAAATCCTTTTCAAATTCTTCTAACTCCGGTATATCAGCCATTAATTCTTTTTTGACGTCATCAAAACTTTTATTTTTAGTTAAAGTTTCAATATTATCAGTTTGTTCATTTATTTCAATATTCTCACTAATATCGTCATTTTTGTCGGATATTATTTTAGAATATCTAAACTCTAGTTCATTTGTCAAGTCGTCATCAATCATTGGTATTTCTTCTTCGAGACTTAATTGCTTTTCGATACCACTTATTTTGACTTCTCTATTGGTTTCTGTAGTATCTTTATTTTCATTATTAGATGAAATGTCAAAATTAGGTTTTGTCGTATTTTCAACGGGTGAAGGAGTTGGAAATATAAAATACTGTGGAGACGGTAAGTTTTTATGTGCGAAAGTTGTTTTTATTCTTGTTCTTGGACTTTGTGTGTTAGGCGATTTAGGTTTAAAACCTAGATTATTTTTGAAATATACATTTTCATATGGGCTCCCTACAGGTGACATGTTATGATTTTGGCTTTGCAATTTTCTTATCATAATTGGACTAGATAGGTCGTTTCTAGGCTCATCGAATATCGGTATTCCAATTTCGTCCATTCTACCTATATTTTCGTAATTATTTTCAGTTATAGTAACTTCAGGGGTTAGAGTTTCCGAATTAGTTTGTGACGTATCAAAGTTTTCGTAGTTAAGAGATTGATTTAAAGATCTGTTGTGACTAGTATCAAACCTGTAAGAAACATATTACCTTACTTCAAGAGTAAAAAAAAATGTAAATAACTGATAATGATGTGTGTATATTATCATTTATTTTCCATAGTTTCTATTTATAATCTTAAATATTCAAATAAATACAATTATATATATTATACACTATTTAGCTTTTATTTGAAAAACATAACAAGCAAAAGATAAAAAAGTGATAATGCGATAAAGTTGAGTCCGGATTAAATTAGACTCAACATATAAACAAAACGTACACTCCATGTGTTATATAGCGCTCGGTGTCAGAGGCGGAATACTTATTTAATATTATAATATGTTCGTCTGATAGGCGGCCGAGCGCCACAAAATGCTGACAAGGAAGAGATCGGGTGAACAGCGCCGATGGGAAAGGAATTTCTTCTGTTCCCACACTTATTATTCCATCGTGGAATAGTTAAGTCGAAGGTTAAGTTACATTTAGTTAGGTTTGCATTCACTATTGTCTCTCCAACATTGAGGACAATTATATATAAGTTAGATTCAATTTATGTATTTCAATTAAATTAAAATTAAATCAAAATTAAATCAGCTTCACGCTGTATCCCGCACAAAGCAGGGTAGGCAGAGGGAACCTAGTGTTAAGACACTCCGTTTCCCACTTTCTGCCGAATCCTGGAGGCATTGCGTGTTGAATGGCAGAACTCAACGACGCGCTTAACCTCGACACCAGAGCGAAGAAATGGAAATATAAATTTAAGTAAATATTTCATCTCCTCGAGTGGGGATCGAACCCACAACCAGTCGGTTTTACAGTCACACCTCGTGCCGCTGCGCCACGACTGGCCTCACTATTTCAATTAAAAATTTTATTAATATAAATTTATATAAAAAATCGTATTCTCTTAACCCTCCAACTGCCTACGTACCTCGTGTAACAATCATTAACACTAGAGTATAATAATTCTTTTTTTACTGTCTACCGCGCCATAGTTAAAAATTGTTATTTAGCGATTATACCACCTTTTATGCTGTACCAATTTTGTGAAACTTAAATTAAATACAGTTAATAATCAAATACAACGGCGATAATTGTTTAAATTATATATTTTGGTTTTTAATTATTCAAAAAAAAATAAACAAAATCTTTCTCTTACTTATAATATCCATCGTTAGTCTGTATAAAATTTGGATTATTCGCTGCAACACTCTTCGGCAACGATCCGTTTGTAATAATTTTATTATGGGGCCTTTTTTCAGTAGGTGTTATTGGTACACCTGAAATGGTAAAATTGAAGAAAAAATATTAATCAATTATATTAGGAATTTCTTGTTAAGCCTATAAAAAGATAAAATGAGTCGCTTATCAATCAAAATACAGTTTTATAAAGGAATGTTCTGATACAATAACTATAGTATAATACTTACGAAATTGGCAGTAAGTTAATTATTAAGGTATTTAAATAATTGACGTTTAATAAATAAGAAAAAATAATAACAGTTTTTTTATCATAATTACTGCAAAGAAGCAATAACAACAAAAACAGATACAACATACTTAAATCGGTCGATATACTATAAGATATAATAACCTTTTTAAACATTTTTTAAAGTGTTATTCCACACTTAGGAAAGAAAATACGTTTTCTAAATAAGTATAAGATAACCTACTCTAATTAATTATTACCGATACGATAAAAATAATAATGAAAACTACAAAACATAATATTTTTACAAACGTTAGTTCGATTTTTTTCTATATACACGATGATTGCGGGTTTGAATTCAAGTCAGCAATCAATCGATCGTTCGATGCCATTGAAAAAGTGTGCGTAGAGCTCCGCTGTACAACAGTACAGCGGAGCTCTACGCCCCGCCCCCTTGTTTCGCCAAAGTTTATTTAGATCACCGAGTGGGAATCGATCCGATGACCATCGCGTTTATTATTAGTCGTTATATTATTGTGCATACGATGGATTTGATATATAAAAAAAAACCTTACCCGAAGTTATCTGCCTCTCGTATTCGGCGCACATATTGAGTATTTCCTCCAATCGGGCTGTTTCCGCTTCTTTTTGTTCTTCCTCCTTTATCCTATCTTGGTAAGCCTAAAAAATGTGTTTTCATATAAATTATCAATAAGTTGGTATTCAATAGTAATTCTTATTTTCTTCTATTAAACTCAAGGAAAAAAAATATATAATAAGCTAATGTAAAATATATGTTTTTAAGTTCATTTAAGAGTATACGAAGTTAAATACAATTAACCTACATTTTGTTTTATCAAAAATATCAATTATTTTTTATACTGTTAAAAAAATGCACATACAATGTACATAATGTATTATAACCGCAGCATTATAACATGATCTAATAAACCATTTCAACACAATTACACCACACGACTGTCATCAACTCAACTAATCGAATAAACTTACCAAACCGCAAAATAACTTATCGATTTTCCTAATTATTGTATTATAAATCTGATTCTTCGCGTATAAATCATTAAACTGGTTAACTTTCAAATCATTGCCAACCATAATAACATTACTATTTTGTATTGGCGCCGAAATATTTTTCTCACTGGCAACGCACATATTGGCCATCTTGGAATTAATGTCATTTCTTAAACTGTCATAAGATTGTAAAATTTGTTTTTCCAATTTAATTATTTTCGCGTCGATTGTATTTTCATGATTTCTTGTTTCTTTTATGTAATGATTTGTCAATATTGTATTTATTGTTCTGTATATTTTTATATCGTTTCGTAATTTGTGAACAATTTCGAGTTTTTCGTTAACTGAGCTCGCGATTTCGTTTACTTTATCTATATTCTCTCTCACGTGGCATTTTGTTTCGAAGGAGTTTTTCAAGTCTTTTAGAGCTAAAGTATTCTTTTTGAGATTCGCTACGAATAGTTTTAAGAGACGTTTACGGGAATAACCCTTGTTGGTTTTCGATGATTTTTGAGTCATTTTGCACTAATTCACTTTATTATTCGTTCAAACGCGTACTTTACACTTATTAATAATAAATTTTATTTGAAGTTAAATAGATAGATAGATATGTTTTATCTGTGACCTGAGTAAAATAGAAATAAAAAATATAAATCATTTTATCAACATCGAAACAAAAATAAAATCATTTACAATATAATAGTTTTGTTATTTCACCTCTGTTTTGTCACACAAAGCAATGAACGTACCATATTGCAAAACTAATAAATTAAAATGTAAATGTATACAAAGATTCCTATGCCATATCTTAATAAAATACTAGTCACTAAAGCAAAAAGAGTTTTCATTCATTTTTCTCACAAAAAATTATATTATTATTTAAAAAAAAATATCATATCGCCTATAAACAATATCTATTTAAATCTAATCATTTTAAGTGCAATTATTCGCCACAAAAAATCGATATCACGTCACTTAATAAACAAAAACTATGTATATATAATTATTTTGAGTTTTTTAAGTATTTTAGCCGCCACGAGTTCTGCCCAACTGTCTTGTCGCAGTATAACCGCATCGTACTATTTGTATTTATCTCGACGTCATGTTATCTTTAGATATAACAATTTCTATTGTTGTAACCCTTCACAATTAAAACCGTTATCAGTTTTGATTCAATAAATGTTGATCTGACGATTACGTTATCACTCAGACGGCATATTTTAATGTTTATCATTATTTTATTATATACAGGAAGTAACTGTTTTTTAATTTTTTTGTCGAGGCAATTTAATTTTAATAGTTTTATTTTGTCATCTAAATCCAAAAATTCATAAGAATAAATGTGAAAATTAAGAAAAAAAACAACAAATCAGTCTTACCTTGATCCTCATACTTTCAGCTTCAATACTTCTATCATATTGACAATTCGCATAAACCGGTGAATATTGCGGGTTCCTATCAAAAGCCGGCGAAGGCAAACACACAACTTTACCCACACCACACAAACGTCCATATTCACTTAGATCCATATTTAAATTATTCTTGCTAGATTCAGTCTTGCTATCCAAATTATTCTTGCTAGATTCAGTCTTGACTTCTAAGTTATTCTTGCTAGAATCATTCTTGCAATCTTTGCGATCTATGTTGATTTTACCATATATATTATTATCTGGCCTGCTTTGCTGATCGTTGTTAACTTTTTTTGGTAATTTAACATCGTTTCTTGAGTTATCATCAAAATTTCTAACTATATCATCGATTTTAGTTTTATTTCGTATGGCAACATTTGCGTAGGAACAGTTTTTAGGATCTAAACTATTATTTTCATTCAACATAATCATTTTCTGTTCTTGTTTCTTATTCATATAATTTGGTATATTACGATTGCCCAAAACATCTTTTGCCGGTGTATTGACTGTTAGGGAATTCGAGCTGAACACTTTAGGAGATATTTCAATTTCATTAGTCGTATAAAATTGACTGCGACCAACATTTTTTTGTTGTTTCGCGTAATATTCGAATTTAGATACTTTGGCCATAATACTGCCTATTTTTGGTCTGCCTTCTTGATCTGAATTTGAATCTGTATCATCTTTGTAAGGCTTTCTCGGAGCTACTGGGGGTTTTTTTCTGGACATCTCTTTTAACGTCAAATCTAGTTCATGGTCGAGTTGTGATAGTGAGTTGTCTTTGTATATTTTTTGTATGTTTTGGTAACATTGGTTCGTTGGGTCTGAGTGATGGTTGACGTAACCTGTAATTATAATAAAATTCTCTTGGTAACAAATTGTATGGCATTTTGTAATATCCAAACGGAATATAAAGAAATAAGGAACTTAAACTGAACTCAAGACTCACGTTCTGAATAATAATAAAAACACCATTCCAATAAAAATAATTTCAAAACTTACTTTAAACAACTATATTACTTTACCTACTTTAAACAACTATATTAGCATTAAAAATCAGCTTTACGCTGTATCCCACACACAGCAAGGTAGCAAGGTAGC
The DNA here is from genome assembly GCA_013403705.1 of Heliconius hermathena. Classification (NCBI taxonomy): domain Eukaryota; kingdom Metazoa; phylum Arthropoda; class Insecta; order Lepidoptera; family Nymphalidae; genus Heliconius; species Heliconius hermathena. The sequence goes on along the minus strand of JAAIXJ010000050.1, from coordinate 93,004 downwards.
CAGAGGGTACCCAGTGTTAAGACACTCTGTCCCCACTTTCTGCTGAATTCTAGAGGCATTGATTGAGTGACAGAACTCAACGCCGCCCTTTATATTATATTACCATTAAATAAAAAATATTTAACTATGTGACGCTGACATTTATTAAATAAATATTTATTTCTTTAATAAACCTACTGAACAAATAAATATTGCGTGTTATGCATGGCAGACTTCAACACCGCATTCTATCTACCAGAGAAAAAGAAGATGAAAATATTTTACATAAACATTACCATTTTCCAGGGCTTAAAAAGTCATAAAATTTAATTTGTAATACTTTAAGTAATACTTAAGTAATATCAGTTTTAATATCTAAAACAAAATTACCAGTCGGTAAGCACTGTTCGTTGGGCGTAAACTGTATGGGCGCCATCGACACGTGCCCGGACGGTAGTACTGACTTCATCAGCTTAGCTTCCTCAGGATGATTGAAGCGTAAATAGTTCGATCGACCGATTGTTAACATGCTGCCTGAAAATTAGAAAAAATTGTAAATTAATAAGATATTTTTTACTTTTAATATTTTTAAACTGTTGTGAGAAAAAGTATTTTTCTTTCTTAAATGTGGAATAACACGTTAAAAAGTAACATATTTTTTATTGTTTAGTTTTTTTGTTATTAACTCTGCGATTCCGCATATAGCAGGATAGGCTCAGGGAAACGTAGTGTTAAGAGCTTTGTTGCCTTATTACAAAAAAGTTAAACTGCTGGTTTGGTAATTTTTCGTTTTTATACACACTTTAGAAAAAAAAGTTGTTACTACCCTGCTAAATATAAGACGTGTGTGCCGAAAAAAAACCAAACATCACAAATCGTACGTTATTTTTCATACATAAAACCAAAATATTCAAAGTAACCGTCGACATTTTAACATAACAATATTAAAAAAAATTATAAATTAGCTTCACGCTGTATCCCGCACACAGCAGGGTAGGCAGAGGGAACCTAGTGTTAAGACACTCCGTTCCCCACTTTCTGCCGAATTCTGGAGGCATTGCGTGTTGAGTGGCAGAACTCAACGCCGCGCTTAACCTCGACACCAGAGCGAAGAAATGGAAATATAAATTTAAGTAAATATTTCATCTCCTCGAGTGGGGATCGAACCCACAACCAGTCGGTTTTGCAGTCACACCTCGTGCCGCTGCGCCACGACCGGCCTCAATATTACTAATAGTTTATAAAAGTAACCTCATATAATTATACTGTCGATGTTTACTGCTGAGCTATAAACTGTTGACGACTGCTCCACCGACCATGAGAGGGACTTATATAGATTTTTCACACAGCTCTTACTTTTTATGGTGTTTCAAGCATAATGATATAAGGCTAATTTCTAATTTTCATCCAATTTCGTTACTTAAGAAATTAATTTTTTTTTAATGCCAATTTTTTTTTACATCATAAAAATTAACACGACAAGGAAGCGAAAATTATTCAAAGTTATAACTAATTAGGTTTTTTATTTAAATAGTAAAATATTTTTTTATACTTATTTAATACTGAAATATTTACAATAAGGGGTACTATATATCTAATTAAAATAATTCAAAAGGTAAATAAAATCAATAACTCATATAATGATACACTGTTTGTACACTCTCTTGAAAATACATGACAATCAAATAGTAGCTTTACTATTATATATATAATAAAAAAAAATTAAAATCAAATGGGCATCGAACGTATATCTAGCAATGACAGTATTATTATTTGTGTGTGAAATAAAATTACATTAAAACAATCAGGAGAATGAACGCTCACGCTATATTCAATTATGATGTACACCGCATACAGCAGGGAAGGCAGAGGGAACCTAGTGTTAAGACACTCCGTTCACAAATTTTCGAAACATTGATAGTTGAGTGACAGAACTGAACGCTGCTTTTACGGTTGCCAGAGCATGGAAATGAAATATAATGACTTCAAAACATAAACATTTTACAGACCTTGCGACAACCTCGTAGGTTTCTCCACCGGTAAGCCATCGAGTAGCGTAGTACCACTTATAGGGTACAGGGTAACAACGCCATGTGAATTCTCCACCCTACAATGCACGTTGGCCACTCCTGTTCCCACTACGTAGATATCGCATGTTGGATCAGAACCTATTGTTACTCGACCTGGAATTTAAAACAAACAACTTAAAGCTATATCTCGCATATAGTAGGGTAGATGGAGGGAACCTGGTGTAGAGATATTCAGTTTCCCATTTTCCATCGAATTTTCGATACATTGCGTGTTAAGTGGCGGATTTCAAAGCAAGTCTCAAGTGGAAATCGAACCTACAACCGTTGCGTTTACTGTCACACTTCTTTGTCACTATGCTCAAAAAATAAATTAAGTAGAATTATACTGGTTGAAAATGAAGTAAACGTTTAATTTCAAACTGTTTTATAGATCGAATAATTTTTAAATTAAGATAATTTTACTCATCCTATGGATATGAATATGGATGGATTTCCATGATGTGACATATACGTAAGGTTCTTGACTTATGCATATTTGAAATATTCATATTATATTTTTATAAATATCAATATCTGTTACTATATAAACTGTTATAACACATTTTTTCTTTCTCCATATATTTTTGACCATATTGGGACAATAATAATAACCTACTGACATATCATTCTGTTCAAAAACGTGTTCTTATGTTCACAATTTGGGAAATTCTAATATTTGTCAAATTCGAACTGACTACCGCTGAGGCTGATCAGCGCTATGAGGCCTCGTAAGATGCCCACCTTATATAATATAATTTACTACAAAAATATCTAAAACATCTGACAGGAAACGCGCCAGTTGTATTTGATACCCACACGGGGAAATATTTTTTTTGAGATCCCCCTCTGGTAAAAAGACAAAGTGCGGTGTTAAGTTACGGCACGTACTACACTATGTCACGAATATTGAGTATAGATACTAAATGTATCAAGCTTACCTTGTTTAATAGGATGTAACGTAACGGCGGTGCTAAGACGACCCGTCCCGAGACTGACAAGGTGCGGAGTGTTAGTCGCCACCCTGGAAATAAACAAATACTGTTTTGAATAAAATGTAACTAGCATTTTGCGTTTGTGTGTCGTTGACTGTAAACGCAATGGTCATGGGTTCGATTTCCACTCCGGGGAACGAATTATTTTCATTTTCCGCCACTAATAAGAAGACAAATCGAGCGTTCCGCTATTCAACGCGTGAAACTAAAAAAAGTATTTTTTAAGATGTTTTTTAACATACAAAAATTTGGTTAAGCTGATAAGATATCTAATCATTTAAACTTTAGAATTGAATTTACTTTGTTATTGAAAATGTTTTTTGAGAAAAAAATTTAATACGTTTGTAGTTCCTTTACATCATAATATAATTATGATGTAACGTAGGATTTGAACCTATTTTCTTAGGTACCTCTACCTACTATGCTTTTGCATGACTATGCCATAATGATTTAAACTCTTATATAAGCAGAACATAACGTCATCTCGTTATAAATCTTTACTTTACTTTATTAGTACTTAGGCACACAATAAAACAGAACCTAGGCGGGCGTGCGGAAGCGTGAAGTCACAGGAAGTCTATTTTCAGATCCTTTGTTAGTTTCGCTTGCAAAATTTGTTTAGGTGCGCTAGACTTAAAATGTTACAGAAGACTGCTTAACCGACTTAATAAAATGTGTGTTCTGTTAATGTGATTAATATCTTTCATGAACTTATTTAGTGTTTGGTATACAGTGATTTTCTTCGCCGTCGTCGTTTCGTATATTAATCGTCGAGTTTACAGTCCAACGCTGTATTTCTTCTATAAATTATAAATCTCAATCAAAATCTAGAAATAAATTATTCTATTTTTTATTTTCCGTTCCCTTAGCGTTGTCCCCAAAGGCATTGTGCACTCATAAGCGTACTGAAAATATTGTAAAAATAACATTCCAAATACTTTCACAAAAATTATATTTGATTTTTATTCTATAAAACATTATTAATTATAGAATTAAAAATCAAATATTATTACCCTGCATACATGAGATGCCAGTCTTGGCGCAGGGGCACAAAGCGTGACTGGTTGTGGGTTCGATCCCCACTCGAGGAGATGAAATATTTACTTAAATTGATATTTCCATTTCTTCACTCTGGTGTCGAGGACAAGCGCGGTGTTGAGTTCTGCCACACAACACACAATGCCTCCAGAATACGGCAGAAAGTAGGGAACGGAGTGTCTTAATATTTTGTTCCCTCTGCCTACCCTGCAGTGTGCGGGATACAGCGTGAAGCTAATAAAAAAATAATTACCCTGCATACATACGCATACTTCAAGACCATTAAGAATATTTAACGAGCATTTATAAAACGAAATTCATTTCCAATAAATCTGGAAAATTGACATTTAAGCAAGAAAAAAAAGATAGCAGAGTATAAATAATAATATGGCATGTGGGGCGTGCGACGACGCCTCACGTGCATCTGTTGTAGATATTTCTGTGACGCTAGCAACACCAAGTTGATCACTAATTAAGGATAATATTTTTTGCTGTCGAGGCAAAGCGCGGAGTTGAGTTCCGCCACTCAACACGCAATGCCTCCAGAACCCGGCGGAAAGTGGGGAACGGAGTGTCTTAACACTAGGTTCCATCTGTCTGTTCCCTGCTGAGAGCGGGATACAGCGTGAAGTTGATTTTTTATCTTTTTTTATCAGCAGGTTAGACAGAGGGTATCTAGTACTAAGACATTCCGTTCCTATTACGACACTATGATCCCCAATTTGCGCCTAATTCTAAAGACAATTTTGGTTGGGTGACAATACAATAAGACAACCAACATTTTTTTAAATACATAGCTAAAGACGTAATTTAACTACAAAAAAGTCTGCCTAACATGTATAATACTTAATAAAAATTATTGTAGGTAGGTATGTAGGTATATCTGTCCATTATAGGTATGTCTGTATATATGAAAATTTTAGTTTTTTTTTATATTTCAAATATAAAATCCTCTGGTCTAGTTAACCACGAATAAAAAAATATCTGTTATAATAATAAAAAAAAATGAAAGGGAACGGGGTGAATTGTCATCGAGTTTTACGTCTTACTTTACAAATTACAAGAGAAGATAAAAATACCAAATAAAACAAATTTACTACTCATTTTAAAATCAGTCAACCTAAAATCAATTATTTATCGCGTCATTGAATTGGATTCGGAGAAAACGGGGGTATCGCGTAAAAACTTGTTCGTTCCGTAAACGGCATCTACGTTAAAATACAGTACGGTCAACGAGTCGTGATGTGATTTTATTCGATTTTTCTTTCCTCTGATTATTTTCTTGCCGAGGGTAGGATGAGCTGTGATTGCGAGTGATGATGTTGAGAAAACTTAACTTCATGGCGGCCACGACTCGTTGACCGTACTGTACTTTATAAATACTTCGAATGTCCATATAATAAGGCATTCATTGTATCTGACATTGTTCAGCAAATTCCGCTTTCGCATCAGGAAGTTGGTACTTATTCTTTAAATAACTTTTCTTTGGGTAATTCATTTAAACGGGATTCTTATTGATGAAATCTTTAACAATAATTATGTTGAATCAAAAAAATTAAAAATCAGCTTCATGCTGTATCCCGCACACAGCAGGGTAGGCAGAGGGAACCTAGTGTTAAGACACTCCGTTCCCCACTTTCTGCCGAATTCTGGAGGTATTGCGTGTTGAGTGGCAGAACTCAACGCCGCGCTTAGCCTCGACACTAGAGCGAAGAAATGGAAATATAAATTTAAGTAAATATTTCATCTCCTCGAGTGGGGATCGAACCCACAACCAGTCGGTTTACAGTCACACCTCGTGCCGCTGCGCCACGGCTGGCCTCTTATTATGTTGAAGACCCATAAAAATTTAAAGAACGTCAACTTAATTCATGGTGATGGAATTTAGTTGTGAAGCTCAATTATTTTAGGCATTCAGACATGTTAGCCAAGATTTTTTTTTAGTTTTATATCCAAATAATCATCTAAAGTATACTAGAAAGTGGTACTATAAAAATATAGTAGGTAGATAGAATATAAGAAAATAGCTGCATTAATACCTTTAAAACTACTTCCTATAGATTTAATACTTTAAATAAAAATACACACTTCACATAAATAAAGTAGCCAAAATAAAAAAATCTAGTAAATAAAAATCACATCTATATCTCAAACAGTATAGACAGATAGACCACATATCTACTTTATTTTGAATAACTTGGTTATGTCGGTTGTGGCGCAGAAACAAAAATGTGCGACTGTAAATGCGACAGGGGTTCGATTCCCACTCGAGTAATGAAAAATTAATATTTTCATTTCCTCACACTAATAATAACACAAAGTGCTGCATCGAGTTCCGCCACTCAACACATAATGCCTCCAGAATTCGGCGTACAGTAAAGAACGGAAGTGTCTTAATGGGTACGTAGTGTCTTAACACTAGGTTATCAGTTTCCCTCTGCTTATCCGTAAGTGAGTGCGGAACACAACGGGAAGCGTTTTTTTATTATAATCAATATCTTTTTTATTTTAGTTTCACGCTGTACTCAGCACAGAAACAGCAGGGTAGGCAGAGGACTTGGGAACTTAGTGTTAAGACGCTCCATTCCCCATTAAAACACTTCCGATCCCCACGATTTATTTTTTTACTAGTATATAATTTAAACATACTCGTATAATAAACTATTAAACAACTTACTAAGGCTATTTGTAATAATAAAATTATGAAAATAATTACCGCGATATATCCCTATTAGAACCACGAACTAAGAAACTTTTCATACAAGCAAAATAATCTTTCATGTTACATATTCCGATCCACAGTACATCTGAATAACAAAACCAACTGAGCAAATTGAATCGTGTGTGTATTTCCGCTTTATCGTTTTGATAAGAGATGACTGATGTGATAAGAAATATAAACACTTGTTGTTAAACTTGATTTTGATATGTTGAGAATTTACTGAGAAAAATTAGAAATAGTATGTTTGTTTTTCTTTATAATAAGAACAAGTTGGATGTATTTATCGAGAATTGTTATTGCAGGAATTTCTCTTTTTTTTTAAACAATTAATTTCTAAATAATTTAATATTTTAGTTCATTCAGTCGTACACACAGTCGTACAGATTACATGTCATACAAAGCATATGTAAAATATTATTATTATGTTTTTTTGATTCCTTAATTTATTTTTTATTATTATTACCATAAATATTCAAATGAACAAAAAGAACATAAAAGTAGTCAATCTCAGTTAATCAATACGCATTCCAAAATATATAATATTTAAATTATATTTCAAATAGCTGCTGTTAAACTTAAGTATTAAGTATAAAAGACGATTAACAATAATCCGGTTAGCGATTTTCCAGACAATCTTAGGCTTAGGAAATGTGAAACACCAAGACACTGGCTGTTAGACATATATTATTACAACTTAATACATACACATAAACTTTACATATCGATACTATTATAATATGTTTTTATATCTTATACATATTTAAATAAATAATAAATTCGTCTTTTTACAGCCTGTTGTAAAGCAGATTCTGATTGTGACGGACGCGACGGTTGTGTGTTCCATTCCTACGAGAAGGTATATAATATTTTCATTGTAATGCTAAAATAAAAGAAATCTTCAGAAGTTACTAAGAATTTCTGCTATTACATCATATGCAAATAATAAATCCATGACGAGTTCTAAAATGTAAATAGCATTGCTTTTTCTTAGAATGTGTCTGGCCATACCTAATAGCTATGGTTTAAAATCTTTCTTTGAAAGTGCATCAACAGTTTGGTAGGTAGGCTTAATAATAAAAAATAGAAACTTTTCTTTTAAATAAAAAATTATTTCTAAAAGCCATCAAAAAGCGTGCAAGTTGCCGATCATATTACAACAAGAGGAGCTCGGAGCCGCCTCTCTTTTCAATTTTTTGTTAACTCCCCATCATATCCCGCATACACCAGAGTAAGCAAAGGGAACCTAGTGTTATGACAACCTTAAAAGACATTACGTGTCAAGTGGAATAGCTGAACGCCGTGTTTTGTCTTCTCACCACAGCGAGAAAACGGAAACAAATACGCCTCTTCGAAAGGTTACCTAGAACCTCGGCACAACAAAACAAACAAACAAATAATTTCCAGAAGAGGGGCAGTGAGTAATAAATAATTAATTAGAGAGAAATTACCGACATTAGTATTATGCTTGCAACTATACGTTCACTTTCACATTATTTATTCAGCATTGTTAAGATCGTTAGCGGCTCTGAAACTTCTGAGTGAATTATGTGCAATTAATGTGTTAGTTTAATATTATATAATATGCTAACTTTGATTAGATATGTTTATTTGGAACTGATGACGGGGTATATTTTAATTTTATCTGTTTTGTTACACAAAGTGGTAAGTGGTGGGGTATATTTTAATTTTATCTGTTTTGTTACACAAAGTGCGTCCTTTATGTCGACTTTCTTCCACTGTCAAGGTCTCTATTAAGATTTTTTATTCTCTCTACCTAGTATATCTTTTTATAACAACATTGTTAAGTAACAGTGCAGAAATAAAAATAAGCGTAGTAGTTAGTCGTATCTCATAATAAAACATATATTGTACCATTTTAAATGTACCATTTACGTACTTAGAAATATAAAAATATTAATATTTCTATAAAAATGTAATAATTTATTTGAGGCCAGCCGTGGCGGGGTCGCACAAGCGTACGACTGTAAAGACGGTAGGTTTGCATCCAAGGGAATTAAATATTTAATATTTTCATTGGAAGTAAAATTGGGGAGGGGAAGTGTCTTAATAGAAATGAAGATCTTAATAATAAGTTCCCAGGATTCGGTCAACCCTATTATGTGAAGCTAAAAAAACTGAACTAATTTTAGTATTTAAACATATTAAATAAAATAAATATTTCAAAAAAACCAAACGACTTGGTCACTCTACTCTCTCCTAATTTTATATCACCTTTAACATTTAGCCTGTAAGAGTGTAAATTGTGTAGCAATCAAGGATATTTATAATTACCTTCAGTAAAACTGACAATCGTGTTTATTACAATAGTATAAGATTGTATTTACCATTTGGAAGCAAAAAATATGTATAAATGACTAAAAATAAGTATGGGTGCTGTAAAAAATATTTTAGGGATTAATAATTTAAATATAAACCATTGTTTTGTTTTACTAATCACAATTTTTTGTAGTCACATATTTGAGACTGTCTGCTGCTGCCTGTTGGTTCGATCTCCGCTCGGGACAAATATTTAGATATATCTAATTTAATATCATTGCCTCGCTTTGGTAGACAAAACGTGGCGTTCGAAAATTGGGCGGCACACTAGGTTCCCTCTGACCACCCTGTTATGATGAATATAATACGTAAAGATCCTAATATTTATCAAATAATGTATAGGTTGTTTTGATTGTGCCAGCTTTTATAGAAAATTTTTGTTTCCGAATAGATATGGTGAAGCTAAACGCCGAAGTTTATCTTACTAGGAAATCATGATATTGTTATTGATAATATTAAATTATTAATAAATTTTGCATAAATTGTAACAGTAAACAATATTTTAAAAAGTGCAAATATGTCATTGTTGCACCAAATGAGCACGAATGAATATATATATAACATGAGACGAATATGTAAAAATATAAACAAACCGAAACACTAATGCGGACTATTTGTAAAAATAGATAGTTATATTTTACATACAGACAACAATACGTCTTCAACTGTTTTATGTTTTCTACTAATCTGGTATTAGTAATTTGACATTTACAGGATCCAGATAAATAAGGAGACGCATTGTCTACAATGATTTCTACGATTTTATATATGTTTTCCTTCATTTTGCAATATATTATAGTTGATCTATGTAGTGTTTAATCATAACAATTTTTATTACAAAATGATGAACAAACATAAAATAATATTAGTTTTTTATATCAAGAATATGTGTATGTCTAAATTTTTTTAAGATCAAAATTCATAAGGTCAAAATTAAGAAATTATTGAAGATAAAAAGTTTAAATATATAGACTTGTCGTCTGTATTATAACCTCAATAACATACTTATGCATTATTATATTTTTGTTTAAGTTTCTTACTGAGTTAACTAAATTTTAGTAATTTTTTGTGGAAACCTTATTAACAATATACAATAAGTTTATAATCAATATTATTTATGCTGTTTATTATCCAAATTTAAAATAAATAAGAAAAAAATATTTTATCATCAGAAAACCAAATCCCAAACACACACAACCAAAAATCCAAACCAAAGCCATACAATTGCCAATTACAAATCAATATAATCACTCTAATGATAGCTCACAGCATCTCGCCGGTACTTGAACTTTGACCCGATCCGATCTAACCGAGTCGTTAACCATTTAACAGCATCAGCTGATACCAACGAGTGTCATTGACACCAGCGCCCTTGGGCTGTATGACGTTGGATCAATGAAAGTTGGATTTACTTTGAATAGGTTTCTCTCTTTGGTTATTGGAGAAACCAGTGAAGTCGCGTTTTGTTAAGTGAATGCAAAATAATGTCCATGTGTTGTTCGTTTGCCGGTTACGTAATGTTTATTTACAATATTGATTGTGTTATATTGGAATCTACTAGTATTAATTAGAAGATTATATATATGTTTCATTTGCTTTACTACTTCGTTTAAATATTAAAGAAAGTTTATACAACATTTTAAATAATGCAATGGTTAATTTGTAACACAATGCTTTTCATGTGACAATTATTTTCCGCAAGTGCCGTCGAGCGCGTTTGCTGAGAGGGAACCTAGCGTTGTGACACTTCGTTCCTATTAAGATATTTTCTCTCCGTATTTTGGACGCATTGCGTGTTGAGTGGCGGAACTCAAAATCGCGCTTTAAAATTACAACACGAATGAGGAATCACACATTCAAAGCTTTATAATCATAATTTCCCAATAGCATACTATTCCTTAGTTATCAATACTAAGAATAAATCTAAAAACAAAACAAACAAAAATGGCCGTCGTGGCGTAAGAGCACAAGGATGTGACTATAATGCGACTTTTGTGGGTTCGATCACAACTCGAGGAATTGTCAGCTTCACGCTGTATTCCGCACACAGCAAGGTAGACCGAGGGAACATAGTGTTAAGACACTCCAGTCATGCAGTGTGCGGGATACAGCGTGAAGCTGAATTAATTTTAGAAAAAAAAAAAAAACTAAAATTACCTAACAAACGTGCGTACCACATAGTCATCAGAGCCAATCGGCATACCCTAGGTGTATATTACTATCGCACAAGTGTCAAGTTGCCGCGCAAGTGTCAAGTTACCCATGTGTGATATTGTGCGGTATTATTGTTTATCGTGATTTGTGGTCGAAATGGCTTTGTTGAGCTGCTGGGGTGGTTTTAGATTGTTTAATTACTAATTTATTGGTGGATTGGTTGAAGTGAGAAAAATCTTAAAAGTTAATGTATATTTCCGTTTTTTTTTTAACTTTGGTATAAAAGTTTAAATAATTAATAATTATGTGTCCGTGGGGGAGACCACAGCACAAGGTTGGAATTGTACGTGTATGCTCTTTTATTTTGCGTTGTATGCAAATATAATAAAGAAATATAACGAAGAGAAGAAGAAGATTAACTATTATCATAATCCTTAGTATCCTATCCATAGTAAGCCTTCATAATAAAGTCAAAGTCAAATAATTTTATTCATAATAAGAAGTTACATGCTTGATTTTTTGACCGTCAATAGATAAAGGAATTAGGCAAACGTTTTGTCCCAAATTAAGAAAAAAGTATTCCGAATATATATATTCTCAAAATTGCTATGTGAACAGATTACGAAGTATATATTGAAAGGAATCTTCAACGATGATTTATAGATAAGAACTAATTTAGACACAAAAGTTTTTACAGATTTGACTAGTAATATGTAATTTTTGTTTAGTTTATACTAAATTTTATTTGCTTTGACTGATAGACTTCTTGAGACTTTCGGAAGTATCTAATTCACCCATCCGGGCTGACCGTTATTCACCTTAATATATTGATTGTGCTGAGAGACTACCATTATTGATAGATGCTTGTTCGTCGGATACAGTTAATTCTTAGTTCCTTCAAATGTCTCGCTTAATAGAATATCAATATCAAAACACATTAAATTATTAATATTAATGAAATAATCAAATTAATCAAATTTAAATTTAATTATAATACGTTTATTTTTATTAGTTGACCGTCACTGATTTTGGGCATCTAAGTGACATTAGTTTCCTAAAGGCGTCCAAGTGACATTAGGAAAATCTACAATAACATCATATTGGTGCCTCACTCTCTTTAGCTCTTTAATCAACGTTAAACCTCTATCTATTTATTCATCCTTATAAAATTTTAGTCCATAACCCTTGAATAGTATTTGTTACTAAGACACTATACCATATATTTTAAACTTTTTCAGTGTGATTATCATGAGTTCTATATTAACTCTGAGCAATTAATAATTTTCATTTTTCGATTTGGGAAATCATGGAGCGGCATTACTTCCAATATTTTGAATTCATTCGAATAGGAGGAAACAAAATGTCTTGACACTATATGTTCTTAGCTCAACCTACTACAATATACCTACATGAGAGATACAGCATGAAGTTTAAAAAAATAAATCAAGCCAATATTACTAAAAATAACAAAACAAGTACTGTAAGAAATGTATTTACAAATAGAATAAAATATTACCCATAATATGATGCTTGAATCACACAGATCATTTTAAGCACTTTTTTGTATCGTGCAAACATTTAACCAATTTAAAATTCTACAAACACCGCCGATGATTTCATGTTGACGCAAGCGACTGTCGAAACGAATATCAATTGCTTTCGATGATACGATTGTAAATAATTGTTCAGTTGATAGGGCAAATAATTTATTTGATTTGGTATGTCATTATCACGTCTTTGCGTATTTATTATATTTATTATAATTTGTATTTTATATACATATATAAGATTTATATGTCCATTTACTGACTGACAGATAACGTACCTACGAAACTGGACTTAGAAAGTTGAAATTTAGCATGTAGGTAGATTAGGAAATATTAGGGAGCAATAAGAGAGGATTTCTCTAAATTCGAAATAATTCTGCGAAAGGAAATAAAATTGATATTCCATTTGACATCTAAAGTGGAGGACGACGAGTTAAAATATATAATAAATCAAATTATTTGATTACTATCCATGTATTATATATATTATACTAAATATTTCTTTTATCACGTTTTATTTTCACATAGATTGATAAATTTCGCTGGCTAACTAGCCATAAATGTTTCTTGTAACGTTGACGAAATCTAATAGAAATAAAAAAAGAACATTTATTCGGTTAAATCTAACGACATTTCGAGGCAACATCTTAGTTACTTTTATATTTCAGACTTTCCACTTCCTAAACGTATCTTATTTGTATACAAGATAATATAAGGTAGGTAAGTATAAAATATGTAAACATAGGCACGTCCACTAGTTACCCTACGTATTGCTCAAGGCTTTGGAGATTCGTCATTCACTAGTATCTGGAAAACAAATATAATATATTCAAACCTAAACGACATATCAATGTGAACCCAGTTGTGCCAAGAGCATATGCGTGTGACTGTAAACGAGACCGGTAGTGGTCTCGATTCCCACTCGAGGATTGAAATATTTAATTAATATTTTCATTTTTCGCTCTACACTATTTCGAGGCAAAGCGCGTCGTTGTGTTCAACCACTCAATACGTAAAGCCTCCTGAATTCGGCGAAAAATAGGGTACGGAGTGTCTTAAGTCTATCTCTGCCAACTCTGCTGTATGCGAGATATATCATGAAGCTAAAAAAAATTAAATGTAAAATAATCGAATTATTTTGATATACAAAATAGTAGGTACAAATGGCAATAATGTTAATAATGTACATAACTACAGGATAAGTGACAAACAAAACTACTAGACTTAGAAAGGTGAAATCTCTCAATCAAGAGTTCCCGAAAATCTCTACGGAAATAGAAAAAAATATCTAAAGTCAATGCAAAAGTTGCGGACGGCGAGAAGTAAATTACAAAGTTATTACATACATGTTTATGTAAATTATGAAAACGTTTTACCATTACACTATAGTATCGCGAGTAAATGCTACTAATTGACAATTTATAGATCAAAACACTCAACATCAATTTAGTTTCTATTTAAAGATATCATTAGTCTAGACTCAGAATTGTAAATCTCTGCGCGATGCATGAATAAAATAACATGGACTTTGCTCCAGAAAATTTAATCAATTCTAGTTTGTTCTGATTCCATCAATTATGTATAACATTAAGACCGCTGTGGCGCAGTGGCTCAGCGTCTGACTGTAAACGTGGTTGTATGCTCGCTACTCGCCCCTACTCGTGGGATTGAAATATTTTCATTTCCTCGTTCTGGTAATAAGATAGCGTGCGATGTTGAGTTCTGCTACTCTACATACTATGCTTCAAAAACTATCCGTTGGGAACGGAGAGATTAGGTTACCTCTGCCTAGACTATATTGAAGTTACAAAAAAGTATAGATATAATATTACAGATTTTTAATACAAAGTACGCCATCGTCGCTTAGTTGGTGAGGTGGTGGTGGGTTCGATTATAACTCGGGGTAATGCTTTATGCTATATTTAAATAATACTTAAAATGTAAAAAATGCTAAGTTTATTTATTCTAGAATTGTTGTATCGTAAACAGATTTCCAAAAAAATCTATTAATGTCTTTTAGACAACAAGGTAAAATCTATCAAATATTCTCTTTTAGTTACATCACACAATACCCTTATGTATATACGTAAATTCGACCTAAGTGCAAGGCAATATGCAAATTAACGGATGTTTACTGATTTACTAAGGACACCAATTAAGATAAGATCGCTCAAACACTCGAGTCCTACCAATTAGTAGTTGTCTAAGCGACACCATTGGTACAGACTACAACAGATGCTGCAATAAAAAGTTAAATGACGCAAATCTCCTTCAATGTATTTTAATGATTTTCCGCAACATCGACAAAAAGTAATGTACCTACCTAGGTTGTGTTGTAAAATATAAACGTTGAAACTGGTTTTCAAAGATAGTTGTAGAATTATTTATAAGTATGTATATAAGTATTAAGTATTTTTGAAATTTTTAAAGAATTATTCCACATTTAGAAAAGAAAAATACATTTTAGACAACATATCAAAATTTGAACGTAGCGGGATTTGAGCCCGTGCCTCTTGGACGGTTTCCAATAGTCTCTTTCTTTCCTAAGTATTAAGTACGTAAGTATAGTATAATAAATCCCTAATGCTGAATTACTACACGCAGCCGTGATTGTGGATTGAAACACGATTAGGGGGAAAGTTTATATTTAAAATTTACCCGATATTGTCAGTAACATAATTTAACGATTTTAAAATATTTTTCATATCAATTATTTATCAACGTGATTGTATTTTGTATTAAGTCTTGATAAATATCTGAAAATGTATTTAAACACTAATAAAGAAAAAAACTGTATTATCACAATTATCTACTTTTAGCTTTAAATAGATCTAAATACCATCTAATAACCATTTTAGAAAGTGAAATAAAAATAAAATCTTGTCAATCTTGTAAATACGCAAAAAAATGTTGATAATTATTGACATAACCTTACGAAGACGATTAAGAAAAAGTCGTCATATCCAAATGCAGCAACGCCAACGACAACGCATGTAGTTTATAGCTTTAACGTAGGTATATTTTTATGTGGGTAGGTACGCCTCGGAGAATAAAGAACCTAGTGTTGTTACCACACCACACTATGTTATTGCAAAACTATCTAATTTAGAAAATTGAAATTTGCCATGGACTAGGATTATGGAGAGTACGTGAGCACTACGTCTCATATTTACTCGCTCTCATCTCTGAGATCGATTTTTTCGATCGATCTTGAGATGGCGTTTTCATTCATAAATTATAATCTATGAATAAAAACGGGAGTTCAGGCCGGTTTATAAATAGCTAAAGGAGGATTTCTTGAAATTCTTTAGAGAGTTTAGAATTTTCTATTTTACGTCTTAAAGTCCAAGTAAATAAAGTTGCGGACGATGAGTAGTAGTAGTATATATGTATATATATA
>JAAIXJ010000050.1:0-75220 GCA_013403705.1 Heliconius hermathena | reverse complement strand
GCATTGCGTTTTGAGTGGCAGAACTCAACGCCGCGCTTAACCTCGACACCAGAGCGAAGAAATGGAAATATAAATTTAAGTAAATATTTCATCTCCTCGAGTGGGGATCGAACCCACAACCAGTCGGTTTACAGTCACACCTCGTGCCGCTGCGCCACGACTGGCCTCAATTATACCTAATTATACCACTGCTAGTTTAAGTGAATTAAAAAATCTCTTTGTTTATTGTATGTATTGCGTATATGATAGTTAGTATTGTTAAATTATATAAATTATTAATTTTAACATAAGGACAAGAGCAGCGCGGCGTAGTTCCGCCACTGAACAGGCAATGTCTTGAAAGATAGGGAGCCTAATATCAAGACATTTTTTTTGAACTTGAGGATAATGCTGTTGGCCCTACTGGTTATTACAGCGATACCGGTTGTGTAGGGAAGAGGGTATTTTGTCCCTGAAGAAATGCAAGCACTATATGGCTGCCTGTGAGGAATATTAAGAAAAGCGGAGTCTCTTAATATTAGGCTTCCCTTGCCTATCCTGCTAAACAAGAGAAAACGTACAACAACTTTGTAAAGGTGTTATATTGTGTATTGTTTGACGGAACCTAACACCGCGCTTTATCTATCTTTATGCTTAATATCCTTTAATCACCTTATACTTATTATGTTATACCATACTTACAATGTTGTTAAGAGTCAGCATCTGTTATAATTATTTCACATATTAATTTTAAAACTCAAGGCTATACTAGTTCTACCAAATGAGACAAAAATACACAAA
The DNA here is from genome assembly GCA_013403705.1 of Heliconius hermathena. NCBI lineage: Eukaryota > Metazoa > Arthropoda > Insecta > Lepidoptera > Nymphalidae > Heliconius > Heliconius hermathena. The sequence goes on along the minus strand of JAAIXJ010000050.1, from coordinate 74,440 downwards.
CATCGAATATAAATAACAAATAATCGAATTTATTATATACATATAAGCACTCTCTTTTACAAACCGGAAGTACCCACTTCCTCCATTTACAATACAATAAAACCTAAAAATCATAGCCTAGGCTAAAATTAAAGTAATCTTTATTCTATCTAATCTATGATCACGACCAAGAATAGAAGGGGGTCACCGACCTATAGTTACATCAATTCAACTTAATTGTTACTGCACTCGGTCAACTGTTTACTGACTTTGATGTTACGCTTCCTTTAGAACGTTCAAATAGCCGTGGCATGGTCATTTTGATTTAAAAATGTTGTTTTTATTGCGGTGTGTTTGGAAGCTTTTGATGTGTCTATGGTAAGAGCATAAAATTATTGGTTAGACCATCAAGTGGGTGTTGCAATTCCGTACTGTAAATATTTCTTCTTGAAACCGACGACGCGGATGTTGTGAGTTCGATTCCCATTCAAGGGAATTAATTATTATTTCATCCCATTTTAGTAACAAGGCGGTGCGTTGAGTTTATACTTATCACGCGATATCTCTAAAATGCTGTGCGTGGGGAACGGAGTGTATCTATATGAGGGATACAAAAAAATATAATATTGCGGCTTCACGCATCATTTGAATATTAATGTACGATAAACAGAGATAAATTATTTTCACATTATTTCTTCACTTTCTTCACTTCACTTCATGTTCTTCACTTTCCCGAATTTATGACCTAAACGCAAATAAATAAAATATAAAATTTTCCTCAATCTGAATTATTTATTAGCCATTACGTTCAGTTATGTCCACTTCGTCACAATTTTCTCATTTATTAAAAAAACGCATTTACATAAAAAAACCTAGCTATCTTATTCGTGCTTATAGTCTTGTCAAATCCAACAGAACACCAGTCCAAACTTGGACAGGAAGGAAGAGTGAAATCACTTAAAACATTCATGCAGTTCTAAAATTAAAAACTTAAATATGACATCTTTATTAATCATGCAAACAAATTATCAAAGGAGAGGCTGTCGTGGCACAGTGGCACGGCTTGTGACTTTTAAAGCGACGGTTGTAGGTTCGATTTTACTCGGGGAATGAATTGTACAATATTTTCATTTACTCGCTGATAATGAAACAAAGCGCGGCTTTGACTTCCACCACTAAACACGTGCCCCAAAAATTCGGCAGAGATTGGGCAACGAAGTGTCTCAACACCAGATTGCCTCTATCCTAAGCTATTAAATGCAGAATACAGCAAGAAGTAAAAAAAAATTATGCATCTTTATTTATCATCCAAACTATTAAAAACATAATAAAATAGCGACATTCATAAAAACGGCGCTGTCTGTGTGTCGCAAGTGTTTATTTATATGTTAACTTAAACGCCTATATCCGTACCAACAGTTCGTGGAAGACTTACCCACGTACGTGCTTCACAATTGAGTATTTATTGCGTAACCAATACAGTGTTGTTGCACTTTAAAATGTATCAAGTTATTTATGATATACGGAACTCACTGTTCTATTAAATAGGTTTTTGCTATTTTGGCAATTTTTTTAAACGACTTCTGTAAGAAAAGGAGGTTATCAATTCGACTGTATTTTTATGTTTGTTACCTCAGAACTTTTGACTGGGTGAATCGATTTTGATAATATTTTTTTTTGTTTAAATAAGAAAACATCATCAATAGTTAGTATTTCCTGTGTGGTATTTGGTCCATTTCTGACAATGGTATCTGTGAGAAAAACAAATAAGTCTTAAATTTGCCAGAACGAGAAGGGATATCTCCGTCCGTTCTATTTTACGAAATTACCTATTTTTATAATAAACCTACACCACGTTCAACTTCATCGCCAATACCTACGACTCCATTTCGTGAACGAGGCGTGTGCGATGTTGTGGCTTTGATAGGTTAGTGTCATTATTTACAAATGGCGTTTTATTTTACAACGATAATTTCATTTTATTATTCCATTTAGAGTGGTGAAGACAAAAACACTCTGTATAATATATTGCTCTCTCTCTCTCATACAACATGCATCAAATACTAATTATAAACCACGCGGAGAGTAAAAACATTAAGAATATTATGTAATAAAAAATATCTCATTTTTCTATTTTAAACTTAGTAGGTATAATATGAAAATATAAACATATTAAGCACATGTCACAGTTGCGTGTCTCGTATTTGTATGACTTCTGATTTTTTACCTTGTATAACATTGACGCAATTAGATTATACACGCACAGATTAAAATTTATATTAATTATGCAGGTGAAGGTAAAAAAAAAACTATTTACATATTTTATATATACTAATCTTGCCTGCGATTCAGCCTGCGTAGTTCGTTGGAAATTAGGGAGGATTCACACTATCCAATCAAAGTCCGATTTATTCTTATAAGAGAAATATCCTTATTGCGTGATTGGACCCAAACTAGATCGAAACGATGCTTTCATTGTTTATCATATAAGAATATTTTATCAGATTGAACCGTGTTTGGCTGGTACTATAATGTCAATCCACCCTTATCCTCCCTCACCCTCTCTTACTAAGAGTTGTGTGTGACACATTCTAAATGCCCAAAGCAATTCCAACAGCAAGTGCAGTGAGGTCGAAACACTTAATGTCATGAATAAATGGACTAAATTAATGGATTATTTCACATAAAAATAGTCCAATTTATTATTAATATTTAGTTAGCACACGCAACCAAATAATTTCTTCAGATTTATAATATACATATAATATACGTCTATAAGAAAATGTAATAATAATAAAAAAAAAACTTTATATTTTATAATTGTCTTTTAAAATGTTTCTAGACGTATTTACGTTTTATATGCAAGCTATTTCTAGATATTATAAAATGATGTAGACATGCAGTCATATTTAAATTATAATTTATAAGCAAATTGTATGAATTTATTACACATACATATTTATGTATGTACTATACAGTACATTGTTTATAACAAGATATTATTGGTTTTAGTTGTTCCTGCATAAGTAAGTATACTATATATGGAATGAGACAAAATTCAACGATATTTTCACGTTTCCTGTAAATGGAATACCTATTATTGATAAAAATAATACATTTTAGTCCTTTACGGCTAACTGTGTGATTGTAAACGCGATGGTTGTGGGTTTGATTCCAACTCGAGGGTATTAATTATAATTTATTTATGTTTTCATCTTCACTTTGGTACTAAGGCAAAGCGCGGCGTTGAGTGCCACCATTCAACACGCAACGTCTCAAGAAATCGTCAGAAAATCAGGAACAAAGTGTCTTAACACCAGGTTCACTCTGTCTACGCTGCTATATGCGGAATATAATTTAAAGCTGAAAAAAAAACATTACGACTTCTTTTAATTTAATGTTCCAAGCATCGTAAAACGACCGACAAAACATTTAAAAAAGGCAAATATTATTTTTATTCGAGAGGCTTGTAAATAAAATGTTTAAAAGGAAAATATTTATTTATTACCTTTCAGATTTCATATTCAAATATGCGGACGTGCTCACGAGCGTGTATCTCTAAATGCTTACTTGCACAAATTAACCATGAATGCTTCAAAAGTCAAGTTCTGCGTAGTTAAGTGACTAGCCTTTAGAATTATTTTAAATGGAATTTTTTTGTGTATTTTATTATCATTTTCATCTCTATGCCATATTAGAAAAAACTTACTGTAAGGACTCTCTTTTCTCAACATCTTACGAAATATTAAGTGATGCGTGGGATTCGACGCTGACAAAGTAAAAAATTGAGAATATTTTTCCTCCGGAATCGCCCTTCTCTATCTCTTTTAAAACCAGACACAACCCAACTGCAGTACCATGACGCTAAATGAAATTATTTATAACTAATGTTCTGATCTGACATTTCATACATTTTTGACCGCATAATATATCTTCAATTAATTCTATTTGATCAACATAAAAAACAACTAAAACATAACACAAAAAATGGCATACTATACTATACATACGGTCAGTATTTTAGTTTATATTATTTATTTACTTATGTTTAATCTAAATTTGACATAAAACTCTTTAACATTAGAGCATGTGCCATTTAAATATGTATATCCATTTAAAATAATTCCAATACTAGACATAAACAATTCACCCACAATTTGTCTTTCATACAAATATAGGCTCAAGGTCTCTGACGTAAGCCTCTGTTGATTTTAGACAATACGATTTCATAGCTGGCTATTAAAATACTACATAAATAATATACTTTATATAAATATTTTTAGCTTCATGCTGTATCTCGCATAGCAGGGTAGGTAGTGTTATGACACTCCGCTTTCCACTTTCCGCCAAATTCTAAAGGCATTACCTGTTGAGTGGCGGAACTCAATATCACGCATTTCCTCGACACCAGAAGAAATTAAAAAAAATATATATTATATATCCTCGAGTGAGAATCGAACCCACAACCTGTCGCGCTTACAGTCACACGCATTAGATTGTATATTTATACTTAAGTGTCTAAGAAATAAGTCATAGTAAATTAATAATTTGAATTTACTTTGTCGTCATACACCTGTCGTACACATCACATGATTAAATGAGAACACAAAAATTCCAAAAATTGTTGAAAAACTACAATTAAAATAGGTATATTTTTAATAAATGTTCTCTATTATAGCATGTTATTGTACAAATATGGCATTTAGAATAAAATCTATAATGCTGTACTAATATTTATTATAAAGCTGAATTGTCTCATAACACCTGCTGAGGTTTGAAAATTTTTAAAAATGTTAATTTGTTTCTAGACAGGTACCGACCTGCCGTAAAAGCAACATCAAAATTTCAGAGTTACAAATTATCAGTACAATAATATTTTAAAAATCCATTAAATTTATATTTTTTAATTTATTTAAATTTATATTTCGATTTCTTCGCTCTGGTATCGAGGCAAAGAGCGGCGTTGAGTTCCGCCACTCAACACGCAATGCCTCCAAAATTTGGCGGAAAGTGGGGAACGGAGTGTCTTAACAGTAGGTTCCCTCTGCCTGCCCTGCTGTGTGCGGGATACACGTGAAGCTGAAGAAGAAGAATTAAATATATTTTTAAAATAACGTGCATCTACACGCATCGTAAACAAGTCCTCATAAAAATATTTACTTTGGTCTTTATTTAAAGATAAATTCCAACGAATAGACATTCCAAATGAAATTCGAACTGAGAACGATCAGGCACGTCCTATTACATCACTACCACTAAGTTATAAAGGCACAGCGCAATCACTAAAAACGACGCTACAACAATTGTAAATAAATCTTTATTAGTTCTTTAATTAAAGAACTAATAAAGATTTATTTACAGAATGGTCGATTGCAATAAAAATTTGCAAGATAAAAAATCACTTTGACATAGTTACGATGTAGTGACCTAAATGCTGAGTTGACGGATGAATGCGCGTTTGTAAATAATCAAATTTCTGCTTACTTCACTTGAGCGATTAAGTTACATCAATAACATCAATAAATAAATTTAAGACTATCTATCATAATAAGCCGTTGTTGCGAAAGGGCACAAGTTGTGGGTTAGATTCTCGCATGGGCGAATGATAATTATCTATTTAATTTATCTTCATTTTCGCGCTCTGGTAAATGAAGCGCGACTTTGAATCAACGTGCAAAAATGCGGGGTAAAAGTGGGGAACGGGATTTTTTTAACAGCGTCATGGGAAAATTGGTTAAAGTAGTAATATTTTGTTTTAGCTTCACGTGTTTTCCTGCATATAACAGAGCAAAGAGAGCTTCGTAGCTAATAACATTAAGATAATTCGTTTATAAAGACACCAATAATTACAATTAATTGCCTCGTGTGAGGATTTAACTAGCAACCATCGCGTTTACAAACAAATCTCTATATATTATAAAATAAGAACGCATTTCGTCTCTGTCTGGCCTTTCTAAGTCTTCTTCTTCTAAACCACCCAAAGGATTTTGATGCGGTTTTCACCATTATGTTGAGTATTTCTCAGGCAAGGTTTATATATAGTTTATTAAATGTATATTTTATTGTAATTTGACATAAATACGATGAATGTGTATAAAGTCCTACCCGTTGAGACACTTTCACGCATGCGCTGCTTTAATAGTAAGTCCTACATGAAAACAATGTACTAGAGTATTATTCCTCTTAATAAAATCTACAAAAAAGTCAGCGACAGCATATTCGTATCTTCTAAGGATAACATACAGTGAGCATATTTCTGTCTAAAAATAGTAATTTGAATATATTTTTTTATTGTGAGGGATGTTTGTCCATAATGGTATCAATCCTTATCCTTTTAAATACTTTATTAATTTTCTACGTTGAACGAAGATAAAATTTGTCCTTTACAGTAATTGGAAATTACGAATAGTTTTAGAGAAAAACGCATTTAATTATTGACACATCGCGCCGGCTATAAACCTCAGATTTGGCTCATGTTTCGTTTATCCCTTACTCATAAAGCATTTAAATAAGTATATTAGTTACGTTGGCCATTTAATGTACATCATAACTGTCTTTTACTGTTTTTCATTTTAATAAGTACTTTAGAAGTTGTTACAATATCAAAAAATCCTTGCTGCGAAACGGCTCGCCACGCGCCATGCGTCCCCCCGCGCACCGCGACGCGTCCGCCGCGCCCGTCTCCTTGCCTGCCTCTGTAGCGAAGTAGATTTAGATGCGATTGTACGTAATAGATAATTAGAGTTTAATGTGTTATTTCAGCGCGATATATTTAGTTTCATCTTTTTTCATTAATAGAATAGTAGGTTGTCTTTTGTTTATCATTTCTTTCGTTTAAGTATCCTGTTGTTTATNCACGGCCAGGGAACCAACGCCCAGATGTCGTTCGGAGCTACTACGGAGATGGACGAGAGAATGATTCAATTCTGCGCCTGGCTCTATAACAAAGTAAATTTAGAAGCGATTGCACGTATTTTGGAGTTATCCAATAATTATAATGTATTTCATCGCGGCATAGTTGGTTACATCTTTCGTTTAAGTATTTTTGGGTAAGAGAATAGTAGGTAGTCTGTTGTTTATAATTTTTTTCGTTTAAGTTTTCTGTTGTTTGTGTCATTTGTTTAAGTGTGTTTTTTTAAACAATTGGAACATCCTTATTGGAACTACGAAAATGTGGGTTGCATTAAGGTTTAAATAATTTTCACATTAGTAATCTTAAGTGCTTTGCAAACATAGGTACTTTACATGAATAATTCAATAGTTAGAGCGGGCGAAGCCGCGAGCGGGTCGCTAGTTATAAATAAAAATCCATTTTTTTCCATAATCTGTATAAAAAGTATGTCTATCCAGAACGCAGTGCTTTTACTAAAACCGGTAAGATATCTAGATTGCACTTATCACTAAACTCCTTTTACGCAAACTAGTGGTGTAAGGAATCTTTTATTTTGAATAATAAAAGATTAAAGTAGCTTTAAGCTTCTTCCAGCAGAGCAAGCCACTCTGAACTTCTTGAGAAACTCTTTTAAGTTCTTCCTTTCTCAATGAGAAAATAAAAATAATCCATCGTGTGGGAATCGAACTCACAACCGTCGCGTTTACAGTCAGTAATACAATAATGCAAAAAGAAATGAATAAATCTTTAATTACATATCTACTTTCATTAAAAAAAAGCATTGAGGATGATGTGGTTTATTTCTTATTGGCAAAGACCGGTAACTCACTCCTGCCATACCAGATACCTAGAATTTTTTAAGAGTAAGTCACCTAGTCAATATTTCCGTAGAACACCGAAGTTATAATAAGTATTCGTTATATGATTTTTGGACGACTTCAATTATATTATTATTCAATTATATTTTTATATGTTTTCTAAAAAAATATCTATCTTTTATCTTTAAATGTGGAATCACTTATAAAAACAAAAAAGACTTCATAGTTGAACGTGATTGTTGTGAGTTCAAATCTCACAGAAAAAAACATTTACACTACAACTACAAAGACGAATTAATTTTTTTTACCAATATGAAGCTACCTAATCAAGTCGTATCGGCTGGTGTTAAAAGTTGAAACATGAACTAATTGGCGCAGCGGAACAGCGCGTGACAGTCAGCGCGACGATTGTGGGTTCGATTTCCAATCGGGGGCAAACAATTGTTTTCATATCTCTATGGTTAGATAACGTAGCTTAACGAGAATATGTAATAGTGTTCCGCCACCTAAAGTACGATATCCCGAAGATTGGGGCAAAAAAAGGAGAACGAGAGCCTTAACACAAAATTTCACCTGCCTGCCCTAGTAAGCGGGATACAGCGTGAAATTAAAAAATATGAAGAAAAAAAAAATAAAAATAATAATTTCACTTACTACTTATTTACTCTATAATTGTAATCACAGCTTAGGACAGTGTAATTCAGTACCAAACAACTAAACAAAACCAGAAAACGTAACATATAATACACTAACATATAGAGCGATGGATAATGAGTAATTTTTCGCTCCGCTGACCATCCCCGGATGCATTACTTGTAATAACGGTTTATGCGAACATCGTCTTTAAGATTTAATATAGACCATATAGTTTAGGTAATATTGGTTTAATCGGTGTAATCTTACTATAAGAACTGGTATTTTTAAAGCCAGCTAAATGTAGCAAATCAAATTTAATCATATCGTTCTCATGCAAAGCGCGGCGCTGAATTCCCCCACTCAACACGCAATGCCTCTTAGTGTGTGATTGTCTTAATACTAGGTTCCCTCTGCCTACCCTGCTGTGTACGGGATACAGCGTGAAGCTGATTTTATATCCTTCTCATAACTTTATAAAAATGTTCATATGTAATAACTTGTTAGACTCAAACTTATAATGCGTGTTGCGCCTTGAATAATGCTTTTAAAAAAACTCAGTAATTATTATAAAAATTATGATTTTATAAATAAAAATTGCGATAATTAGTTGATAATATAGATGTATTGTAAAAACCGATTTAAATCATATGTAGATCGAGTAACCCAAGGAACGACAGTTGAGGGTGAAAATTTAGCTCAAATAAGCTTTAAAGTTTTTAGTGAATTATTCCACTTTAAGAATTGTTTTTATTCATTTTGTTTTTAATAAGTTGGAATAGAATAGAATAGAATATAATAAAATAGAATATACTTTATTGCACACAGAAAAACAAAAGAAATATAAAATACAGATAACAATAACAATATATGTTTATAAAATGTATGCAAAGGCGGCCTTATTGCTTCAAGCAATCTACAACAGTTATTAATAATTCCAGAGATTAAAATCCCTCCCGCTTTACCCTAAAACAAAATCTGGCAACGCTGGAGGCAGAGCATCGTTTCTCAACTTCACAATTTTTAGGTGGAAGGTAAAAAAGAAGACTATAAATCAATAGGTTTCTTCCGCCACGTTTGTAAAACACCATACTTAGTTCATCAAACATTACCTCATAAAAAATTAAGGCTTAACTTCAAGTTAACTTTACTGACCTCAAAGCGCTTCCTTGCTCCCGAACGTCAACTCCATTGATCGGATCCTCTGCCCTACTCGGCAATCCGGACATTATGGACCAATCAGAGCACACGACGCAGTTCTTCACCAATCAGAAGCGAGATCACGTCATGGTGTCACCAATTCAGCCAATAGCGACCATTACCTATAAAAGACAGTTGCAAATTTAAATTCTGAACACAAAACAGTTAGCCAAATATGGCGGAAACGAAAGGAAGTTGTGTTGTTGTGGACATAATCCGTTACATAACTGTTAATCAAATATAAAATGGATTATGGTGGTTTTACATGTGGTTGAGGAAGTGCTCACGTAATTTATAGTTTAGATTTTTTATTGTTTGTGGTTATAGGTGCACGATATTTTATTTTGAATTTGAATTATTTATTATCTAATAAAATTGAATTTATTAGTTTTTAAAAATCCACAAATAATAGTAACTCTTGACTTGTATTGTGTATCTATATATATTTTAAAAATAAAATGTGTCGCTTGCCTTTGTTGTGAGCCAAAAAAAATAAATACTAATTCATTCTATAGATTTATAAATAATAGGATAAAATAAGGTTAGTTCAATTAAATAAAGTTTTCTATAATAATAAAATTGCTAAACAGCCTTAAGACACTTAAATGTGAACAAATCACAACGTCTATTATATTGCAATTATAATTTTAAAAAAATGTAAAGACAAATGTTTTTATAATAATACCTGCAAAAGCTATATGTAATTATTACTATAATAAGGATGTATCATTAAAGATCTTTGACTTTGGAGGGATAAAAATGCAATAACTATAAAAAAGTGCGTTTAAGTAAAAAGAAATAAAAATAATTCAGCAGTTTAATTACATTCTAATCTAACACTTGTCTTTAAAAGGAATTAACTAACCCCCAATCTATCAGTCACTCCGTTAGAAAGGCTGAAGGTATAAAATAAAGAGTTGAACTCAATGTTGGTCCCAAAAAACTACTTAAGTAAACTGTCACTTAATAATCTGTACTTAAACAAGCTACAATTTTATTTGTACGTTCATTTAAGTTTTAGCACAACTTATTTTTTTAGTACTTTGTCATATTATTTATTTAAAGAAAACTATACTAAAAGACATTTTCTATAAACACAAAGTAAAATATAAGTAAAATCTGAATACATTCTTAGGTATAAATAGAAGCAAATAAATAACAATTTAGTACCAATAATAAATCCCTATTAAAAAGTTACAAATCGTCAAAATCATAATTGAACGTCGCCGCATCAGTGATTGAGTTAAACGAATATCCTGAATATGGGGGTCGGTTAAAAATTCAACTTACTTTTTCAATTCTAGACATAGATAGAGAGAATTTAGTGGCGTGCCACTTTACTCTCCAGTTTCTATTTCTTTACAGATATTTTTTTAATTTTTATATAATACTTTACGTACTTTAAGTACACCACAAATGTGCACACAAAACAAAAATACAACTAATATCATGACACAACAATCAGAAAATATAAATCCAGTCAGTAAATGCAAATAAATTAATAATATCGTGAAGCACAAGCCTTATCGTTTAAAGCAAAAAATAAGATATTACCCTCTGAGTGAAATTTGAATCTTGGACCATCGCGTAAAAACTCTCCTAAGACATCGCCTTATACCTAATCTGTAAGATTTCATGTTAAAAGATCATTATTAACGACAGCGTCCATTACATTGAAGGCCATTTAGCGCACAGTGGCACAGCCTGTAAACATGATGGTTGTATGTGCAAAGCATGATAAAAAACCGGACAAGCGCGAGTAGGGCCAGCCAACCGAGGGTTCTGTACAAAAATTAGAGGTTTCGAGCTTTTATTGAAATTCAAGCTAACCTTACTTGAACTAGCGGCTTTAATATCAAATTTTACCCCTTTTTAAGGCTGACATTTTTTAGGATTTAACCACTAATATATAGTTTTCCGATTTTTTTCTGAACTAATACTACCTGTAGATGCTAGAACCCAAATTTCATAATTCTAGGTCAACTGGAAATACCCTATTAATTTAGATTCCCTATATAGTGTCGATATATGCGTTTTTTGCTATACGAGTATAAACGGCCATAATTTTTTTTATAGTAAATGCAGAAATACGTATTTTTTCAGGAAATCTGGCCTAGGGACATCGGGAATGGGGCCGTAGACAAGAGTGTATGGTTTGAATTTCAACTCGATATCCCCAAGCGTTACTAAGATAAAGTCTCTTGACAGACAGACAGATAGACGGACGACAAAGTTATCTTATAAGGGTTTCTTTTTTCTTTAAAAGGTACAGAACCCTAAAAAGAACAATAATATCTCAAAAAAAGAAAAACAAAAATTTCATTTTTAAGATAATATTATGCAATAAAATTTTACCGTTATTTAACGCTCTCATGACGCAAATGGAAGTGCTTGATTAAAATAAAATGTTCCTAATATAGACACAACTATGTAATACACGCGATGGTAACACGTTCAATTTTAATAGTTTTTTAATTGGCATTATTTAATTATTAATAATAAGATACGTTAAGTAATTTTTTTAATAGATTAATTTATTTTCGTAATACCATGCTATAAAAAATTTAAAACTCCAAACACTTTTTTCAATATTTTCGCCTGTTTCATTTCTATTCTCTATTTCCTCGTTTTGCCGTTTGATATTTTTGGTTGGCAACCCGCTAAATATTTGTTGGTACGATAAATAGAAAAATGTAAAAAAAAGATATCAAACATAAATCCCCATGATTCATTACATAAATACTAAGTTAGCTAAATTTTATACTTCATATTCAAATATTAGAAATCTCATCTATAACAGCATTAACCTTGTACAATTGGCCCATTTTCCTCTCAATGTCGGCAAGCTATCACTTACATAAGCGCTAACAATCACTTTACACTACGAATTGTTTAACGAGCAAACATTAATTGGTGGCGTAACCGAACCGTTATTAATAAACAATGTAATATGCTTTTTTTTCTTTTATTTTTTTACCAACCTCACGCTATATCCCGCACACAGTGCCCTACTGTGAGGCAGAGGGAACCTAATGTTAAGACACTCTGCCTGGCCTCCACTTCTGGTCTCTTTTTTATGCCTACTAGTTTTCGCTTCGTCCACGTGGACAACGCGATATTTCTTGTACATATATGTATAACTTTCCTCTTAAATGTCTGTGCATAATGGGGAAAAATGAATTCAGTAAACGCAATGCCTATAGGTTCGATTTTTAGTCAAGACATTTTTATGTTTAAAATATTGGATATGTATTAGATTCAACAAGTAATACTTTAAATATAGATTAAGAGTGGATAATAAAGTTTTGACTAAGTTCTAATTTCTTATTTCGCAAGATTCTGGAAAGGCAAGAGTTGAAATAAATATAAACACACATTGTACCTATTTGCTCGAAATATCTGTTGATAAACGAAAATGTCACTATCATTGATCATTATTCAAATAAATCACAATAAAATTGAGATTTCTTTCCTTTTAGCTCATTTTTAATTTTGAAGATATATAATACAATATTGACCAAAATCCAAAAAAAATCGATAAAATTAAGCAACACTTACTCCGATTATATGCAGATGGGTGTGCGGATGACCTCTGACTTTTTTAAAATATGTTAAGCAATTGATCCCAAATGTAGATCGTACATAAATAATACGTTCGTATATAATTAATATCGATATATAATAAGATCAGTCAAGTTGATCAATCAAAATGGTCAGTCAAGTTAGTCAGTCATGGTAGTAAGTCAATAACGGTAGAAACACAAAATAGATCACACAGCATCTTAGATAACATTAGCTTCTTACAAATGCAGTTAGAAATACACTTGAATAAAACACACACACTTGCTTTTTTCTTTCAAAACATTTTAAAATACTGATGCTATAGATGAACAAAATTTATACTGGGGAGACTGGCAACAAGCCATAATGTATGGAGGTACGCGCATGCGATCTAGTCTTAGTTCGATAGTATGCTATAAATGTAACTTATAGATAAATAGATACATCCTACATGTTATAACAATAATAAATGAAAATACAGCAATTATTTTTAATAATGTTAAGACACTGTTTCACTTTCCAATCAATTTTCGGGACATTGTGTGATGAGTGGCGCAACTCGACGCCGCGCTGTGTCTTGTTACCAGATCGAGAATGAACGAAAATAATCCATTCACCTAGTGGAGATAGAATCTACGGCCATGAAAATAATAAATAATAAAAAAGGATTATCTATAGATATGCTAATATTTATGTTAAAAAGTAAGAGGCTTATTTTAAGTAGAAAGAAAGTAAGAGGTTTGCGGCTTGAAACTTTGTTTATGTGAGCTGAAATCCCATTTTTTCACATTCCTGTAGGAATTTTGAGAATTCCTCTTTTGTTGCTACCCTACACTATTCAAATAAGCTTCTTGTCAAATTACAGAGTTCTACGCCTCGTACTTATGCGGTTTTGCTTTGTTTTATCGCTTCGTTGTCTGTTAATCACTCAGTAGCGGAAGAGTTTTATATAACATGTAGATTACTAACCACCTTAAAATTGCCTGGTATGCAAAAAAGATTAAAAATATTATTATAGTATTTAATTAAAATATTTTAAAATATGCTATTATTATTTTAGATTATTTTACTTCAAAAATGTACATCGATTAATATGTATGTAGGTATATATGGTACCCACAAGTACCTATGTAAATAGTTTCATGTCAAACAAAAGGCAAATACATTATGAAATATTCAGCCTTTTGTTTCAATTGAAAACACAAAACAAACTTTAGGCGAAATAAAATTTACGATTTAAATGAGATTCGACGTTATACAGACAGTCAATAACCTATATAAATTGGCACTCTATATTCCAAAACCATTTAGTATCTACCAATGAAATGATATAAAAATAATTACCGAAGTTAAGGCTTCAGTTTAGGTTTTACCCAGTGTCGACCACAAAATCTGGTTTCGGCCAGTTTTTCGGTACGGTCATAAAATCAGCCGAAGCTCAGCACTGTTGAGACGTCGCTGTTAACTTTTGTGGTATATCGTATTATTGTAGTTATTCACAAGCAGGTAAATGTATAATGTGCAGTTTGATGTAGCAGTTAAGTACAACGGCACCAAAGCAACTTATTAGCGAGATAGGTAATACAAAGCAATTTTATAAATTATTGGAATTGGTTCTCACTCTGAGCATGAAAATAATACATTCCACGGGGATCGACCTCACAACCATCATATTTAAGGCCAGATACTGTTCCACTACGCCTCGATGGTCGAAAAAATCATATTTAGGCATAAGTGTTTTAGATTTAGAATAAATAACCTTGTTTCTTAATGACGCAGTTCTTATCGTTAATAGACGGTTAAAGATAACTTAACCATACAACATCTTTAAAAAGTATTATAAATAGAAATTTATCTCATTTTTTAGCTTCACTTTGTATCCCGCACATAGCAGGGTAGGCAGAGAGAATCTGGGAACCTAGTGTTAAGACACTTACGTTCCCCACTTTCCGCCGAATTCTGGAGGCATTGCGTGTTGAACGGTAAAACTCAACACCGGGCAAGAAAATGTAAAATATTAAATATTCCTCGAGCAGGAATCGAATCCACGAACTGTCGCGATTACAGATGCACGCTTCTACCTCTGCGCCACGACTGTCCTCCTTTAAAGTAAAATATACTGCACTGTACCTAGTTAAAGTTAACAAGGTAACGCAATATATGCAAAAACCTTTAGTCTATACGTGTATAGAAATTCAAATTGCATAAGTTTTTGTTCAAAACATGTAGATATGGTAATGAATAATGATTCATTTAAATGTACATTTATTATTTATTTAAATATATGAATATATTTTATATTAAAAATACAATTATTGTATAACATTTACGTATTAATTAATATAATAATAATAATAACATTTATATATTTACAGATATTATAAGCTGATATTAATATTAACATCATTATCTGTCACTTTTGCGATATATCTGTTTTAAAAGTTGCACGTCTAAATATTATAGTTACAATGAAGTTGAGGACGGAACTCAACGCTGCGCTTTGCTTACCAGAGCGAAGAAATAAAAATATTAGCGCCACCGCGGCCTCAACAAGCTTCTTCCATATATTAAATAAATATATAAACAAAAAAAAGTGCAAGTGCGAGTCAGACAAGCCCACCGAGACTTTCATACCAATTCCACGATTGTATGTCAATCGAAACGGGATTTATGAAAAATTTATCTATATATTTCAACTTCACCAATTTTTCTTGTTATTTGTACCTACTCAAATTACTGTATAGATTGTGATTACGCGGCGAATTTCACACAAAATGCGACAAAAACAATGGCTTAAGCTTCGTATCTTTTGATTCTTCAAAGCGGGCTAATCAAAAGAAAAAAAACGGAACCATTCCGTTTTCTTTTCTTTTGAGTCACGGAACCCTAAAAACATTAAATAAAAAATACACATCTGAGTTTTTATTGCTTTTAATTATACCATTACCATCCATATATTCCATATATGTTTACATCTGACATTAAATCTTTTCAACTTTAATTAATCATAATAATATATTTAAAAAATCTCATAAATTTTCGACAAAAGAGGCCCGCCATAGGCTACTTGCATAATGTCAAGGCAAACATAATTAAAATGTATCGAAGAATTTCAACTCAGCTCGTTTAGTTTGTCACGATTCAGTTCTTTGGTAATTACTTTATTGTAGTTTTAATCAGGAGCTCGTGTCTTAAAGTTAGAGGTCGTGGTTAAGAAATTTGTTGAAAGTATTTAAATAGAAATATTTTTTTTAGTAAGGCTATCTTAATGGTTGTAGGTTCGATTTTTACTCGAAGGAATGCTAATATTTATAAATTGTTCTATTTCTCCGCTCTGGAGAAAAAAATTTGCGTTGAATTCCTCCACTTTACACGAAATGTCTCTGCTTCGGGTGGAAAGCGGAGAACAGATTATATTGTATTAAAAAATGAGCTCCTCTGGTGCTGGAACAAGTTCATACTCCAAGACAACGTGTTATAGATGCAACAGGGTAGGCAGAGGGAACCTAGTGTTAAGACACTCCGTTCCTCACTTTCTGCCGATTTCTGGAAGCATTGTTAAGTGGCGGAACTCAACGCCGCGCCTCGTTTCCAGAGCGAAGAAATGAAAATATAAATTTAAATAAATAATTAATTGATTAAATTACATTAATTAGTTGTTAGTCTCGGTTTATTACAATCTATAAAGACAATTATAGATTTTACGGGCCCAATATAGTTCCTGTGCCTTACCTTTCGTTGTAAAATCATAGTTGTTATTTTTGAGTAAAATGTATTAATGATTTTAACAAATTCTACTGACATCCAAGTTATTTTACGATATTTTTTTACTCGAAGTTTTTTTTATTTTTTACGCTATATGACTTGTGTGATATTTAGTTTAAACATATAAGAAAAAATATTATACTTTAAGATTTAATAAATTATGAGGCTATCGCCGAACAGCACGGCATCTGACTGCAAAGGCGATGGTAATTTTAAATGAGGACTTGGGGTAAGACACAGTGTTGTGTTGAGTTCCGCCATTCAATACACAATGACACAAATTCTGGCGAAAAGGCAGAACTGAATGTTTTGGCACTGCGAGTTTAAGTACCCACATACATACAGGTAGTATAGAGGATACAGCGTGAAACAAAAAACTTCTTAACATATTCTTCAAATGAGAATCAAACACACTACTATCACTTTCATTACGTACAGGAATACTTGAAAAATAATTACCAACCCAAACCACAGCTAATCTAAAACCACACAAACAAATCGATTAACCACACCGCCACAAACGTAGGACGTACGACCTTATACCGAGGCCCTCATTGCGACATGCGGGACATACGAAGTTGAAATGTAAACATTGCCTATACTATTGTTTTCTCATTTTATTCATAGAGAAGCTTTATGTTTGGCCCTTACAGAAGGGGAGGTAGAGGGAACCCAGTGTTAAGGCACTCCGGTCCCCATATTCAACATTATATTTGATATATTGTCTAGCTAGTTTAACGAAAATAAATATAATCAATTTCCCTAAACGGTGATCGAACCAATAACTATCGCGTTTACAGCGCGATGCTGATCAAATACGCCGGGACAACCTCTCGACGGTTCGTAAAGTTAATTTTATTATTATGTGCATAAGATTTTACTTTCGACTGCCTATTTAATTTTGTTTTTGTAGCATAAATCTTGTACGAGAATAAAACAGCAAGAATATAATATTTAATTCTATTAATCAATACATTTAATTGCTTTCTCAAGAAAAATTAAATAAAACACATAATATTTATAACATTCAACATTTTTTTCTGTATAATTTTTAAATAGAACAGCACAGCTATAAAATTTAATAAACAAACGATTCAGGCAAAAACCATTTCTGTGCTGGAAATAGGTAAGGAATTCGTGTCATCAAACGGGAAGCAACCCAATATCCCTCTGTAACCGTAATCCTTTGAAACGTTGAGATTCACAATACGTAGACACCGACGCAGCTATAAACGCTGGCCTAATTAGATGTTTCTGGTTGTTCCTGTTGTCATTACAAAACGCATATAAATGTGTATATTATATATGAATATATGTATAATTCTTTGTGGCACAGTGGGCTAGTAACATAAAACGGTTGTCGGTGTTGTAGGTTCGTTCCTGATTACGGAATGATGAAGGAGTTAAATTTTTTTATGTTACTGTACCACGAGGCCGGTCGCAGCGACACGAGGTGTGACTGCAAAACCGACTGGTTGTGGGTTCGATCCCCACTCGAGGAGATGAAATATTTACTTAAATTTATATTTCCATTTCTTCGCTCTGGTGTCGAGGTTAAGCGCGGCGTTGAGTTCTGCCACTCAACACGCAATGCCTCCAGAATTCGGCAGAAAGTGGGGAACGGAGTGTCTTAACACTAGGTTCCCTCTGCCTACCCTGCTGTGTGCGGGATACAGCGTGAAGCTAATTTAATTTTTTTTTAATTTTTTACTGTACCACTGTGTGATCTGTCAGTCAGTCAAATATCCAGTTGAAACACAAAAGAATAAAGTTAGATGTCAAGACAATTAAAGAATACAATCTTTTTGCATCATTCTTGCTGCATATTGTATGAAATTAACAGACCTACAATTATCAACTTAAATTTACAATATAAACAAAGAAAAAAATCGAGTAATTGAAATTAATATGTATATCATACTAACCATAAATAATTACTAACTTAAATGTGTAGTAAATTTTATACACGATCATTGCGTACGACCGCAAACCTAATTTTGTCAACGTAAACGGATTGGTGATTAATAAAAAAACCCCTTCCCGTTTACCTACAATAATGAAATTGGTACGAGACCTCTCTCCTCCTTTATATTGCTTTATCCGAGTGAAAACTAAAATATACATAATATTTTTGTCTATTCTTGCGTTTGACCGCAAAATTATTGTCGTGAAATTTTAAAAGCAATTTTCTAAAATAAAATATTTTTGAAATCTCAAATACACATAGAGAAAGTTGACATTAACAACATTATAAATAATATTAAGATAAAAATAGTTGATTATATTCTCATTGTTTTGTTATCGTTATGCATCTCTCACACCGGAAAGCCGGAAAAACTCGAGTTATTAATATATTTTTCAAATACCCATTTTAGTTTGTATTATACATATATAATAAATATTATATAAAATAAATTTTAGAACCGTTCAAGGTTGGATAGCTTATTGTTCTAGTGTACGAAATAATTAGATATCAATACAAATCTTTTTTTCAGCTTCATACTGTATTCCGCTGCTTAGTGTTAAAACACTCCGCTCTCCACTTTCAGTCGAACTCTGGAGGCATTGCGTGCTGAGTGGCGCACTCAACGCCGCGATTTGGCCCGGCACCAGATCGAAGAAATGAAAATATTACATATTTCAGTTCCTCGACCTTACTGGTTTACGGTCAAACTCCTGCTCACCCGCCACCTGGCACACCCTGAACAACTTAGCTGGTGTCAAAATGCATCTAATCTAATAAATAAAGAAGTACTACAACATCTTAAAACGATCACTTCTAAAGCATCATCATTGCATAAACAAATCAAGACCGCTCTAATCGTGTTTAAAGAGCTGCAGTTTCATAACGCTCTTAGCGGTTTTCCCGTGATGCGTAAACTGTAATAGTTTTGTGATGCAATGGTAATCTGATCGATTTCATCTCTGGCTTAACAACAGAGGGTAGCATGGGTTGAATAAGAATGGGGGCGCGTGGGCCTGGGCACGCAGTCCTGACTCTGAGGAGAAGTGAGATCTGCATCGTTCGTTCCCACTATTAAAAGAACAACGCGTCATTCACCCCACTTCCCTAAAACTGACAATTGACATTGACAACCGACAGTGTTGCCATCCTCTGAATACACCCAAGTCAAACAGCTTGACGTTCCGTATTCATACTCTACGACATGTATATTTTAAAATACGAGCACGTCGTGCATAGGACGGTATGACGGACGGACGGTAACTTAACGCCGCAATTTATTAAATTCAATCAAACAATACCAACCAAATACGTAGAGGTAAAGGAAAAAAAAACATTTTTAATTTCCTCTACGTATTTCGTTGGGGCAAGACAAATAATAATACTCAAACTCATTCACCCATTGGTCTAAAGTCGCACATTCGTGAATGTAATTACATCTTTTTCTGTCTAAATTATAAAAAAAATTAAAAGATACAATATGACAACTCTATGATGGATCTAAACCCACAATCATCATCTTTTAAAATTAATTTAATCATTATATCAGGCTAATTGGATTAACGAAATTAAAGTTATTAAAATATACATTAAACCTTATAAAGTAATTACAAAAAAAAGTAAAGTCATGTCGAAAATTTACATAGAAACCATTATCATGTAACCTAAAGGCTGATATTATCAAAAATTATGTAGACTAAGGTACATGCCTGTTTGGACAATCGAGAAGTATCGCCGAGTCATCCAATTATTTGTACGGTTTAAGACATAAGAGAATATGAACACGAATATGAATTTGTAGTTACTACTCCTACTATACAAACAATAAAAAAAATGTTTGTGGGTAGGACACGGCAGGGTAGACAGAGGGAACCTAGTGTTAAGACACACCGTTCCCCACTTTTCGCTGAGGTTTGAAGGCATTGCGGGTTGAGTATCGGAACCAAACGCCGCGCTTTGCCTCGACACCAGAGCGAATAAATGAAAATATAAATGTAAGTTAATATCTCCTAGAATAGGGATCGAATCCACAATTAGTCGATTTTACAGTCACACTCTGTGCCCCTGCGCCATTACTGGCCTCATCCTTTTATAATGTCTCCGTTAATTAAATAATTTAATTACGTATTATATATTCATTTTTAATTACACTTAATGACACAGCGGTACACCGTGTGATCGTAAATGCAACGATTTTGTGTTTGATTTCCACTCGGAGGAAATTATTTATATATCCTCGTTCTGGTAAGGAGACAAAGCGCAGCGTTGAGTTCCTCCACTAAAAACGCAATGTAGCAAAAATTAGGGCGGAAAGTTGAAAACGGAATGTCTTAACACTAGCTCCCTGTGTCTACCCAGTTAAAAGCGGGATACAGTATGAATAGAAAAATATATAAAAATCGCGATTTCCTATACCACGAACCACACTACAGCACGAACATTAGAAAGTGATCGACAATCGCAGTATGGGTAATTTGGACAATTTACACATTATATATGCGTTCGTTACAGTAATGGGCGGGTCAGAGAAAGGATGGCGACAATAAAGGTTTGATCGTTTTGATCTTTGATATTTAAGCAACAATTATTTTAAAATACTTTCTTTTGCCGTTTAAGTATTATTAGGTAAATTCCGTTAATGATGTTACGTTGTGGTCAATTTCTTGTATAATTGATATTAGATAAGCATCTTTAAATAGAATATATGTAGGTCTTTTCAAAATATATTATATTACTGAAAGAATAAATAAAATATTTAGATATTAGTTTTAAACTATTACATAATATTTTCATTTTGTGGCTGTGTGTGGTGTTGTTCATCACATCATGCAACTGTTATTTATTTATTTATGTTTGTTCCCTTTCGCTTAGCGATTGTTAACTTCCGAGATAAAGTTACTTAAGTAAAATAATAAGTTGCACAGTGAATTAAAAAAAATGTTTTTTTTTCAGTTTCACGAATCTACATATAATGAGAGGATCTACTGCGAACTAAGGCCCTCAATTCTCGTCTTTCGGCCCAAAATTTACCAAAACTATACGTGACAAAATCAGTACAAGATTATATAATACTAGTTACATACATCACATATCGTAATTGTAAGAAATGTCGTGATCAACCGACATAGCCTAATTTACTATAGTTTATCATACTGTTAGTAAAATGAATTTGATTAAATCTAAACGTGATAGGTACTAGCAAAATATTAGAGTAAAGTTATTATACTATGAATCATTAAATTCCTTCGGTCTGCGTCATAAAAGATGCCGTTAGAAAAATACTTTTATTTATTTACTCTTGTTTGTACCTTTTAATACTAACGTATTCAGGACGAAAATAAACACAATTTATTTAATAAGAAGATGAGGGTATATGACCCCTTTAGTATATTAATAAAACTTTTCAAAAAATATTACTAACTAAAATAAACTTCGGTAATTAAAAAAGAGCCAAGACACAACCGTTACGAAAGGTGGATGCTTCCCACTCCATGCCAAATTATTTTATTACAATTTTATCTCTCCGTCGTGGCGCATTCGCACAAACATGTGACTTTAAACGGAACGTTGTGGGTGTCCACTCGAGGGAATGAATTATTTATTATAATACTTTCGTTTCCTCACACTAATAACAAGATAAAGTGCGGCGTTGAGTTCCACTCATCGCGCAATGTCCCGAAAATTCGGCAGAAAGTGAAAAACGGAGTGGCTTAACGCCTTACCTAGGGACGGTGAAGCTAATAAAAAAAATGTTATGAAAATGCCTACTGAAATGGAAAAATGAAGAACAAACGATTGTAACAATAACCTCTCTCTTTGTAAGGTACTTACGATGTTGGAGATGTGTAAGATAAAAAATCAAATCTCTTATCGGATGATGTTGACAATGATAAGCGTGTGTGGGCCAGTTTGCTTTGCCTACACTGAGATGTTTTGAAATACTGCTCACCTTGTGTTCTAATTTTTTGTGTAAACTAATAAGCTGTCGCGACTTTGACAAATGTGTGAAATAGATGTATACATACACGATAATAAAAATAACACAAATAGTATAAAGCTAAGCCAAACCAAATTCTTGTTAGTTTAAATGCGCTAATCTCAGGAACTATTTATGCACATTTAAAAAATATATATCTTTGTGTTGGATAGTCCATTTATCGACAAAGCGTACAAACTTACGCCCAATATTAATAACCTATCTCCAACGTCAATCTTAGATTGTTTCATACATCTATCCAATCTCTAAATTGAATAGATATATGAAACAATCTACGATTGACGTTGGAGATAGGTTATTAATATTGGGCGTTAGTCACGTTAATCGTTTCCCTTTATACCTGTGGTCAGAGTTGCATCGAGCACATAGAATGTGTCTGTGTTATACACAACGAATCGTTTTTTTCCGTTTGACAGCGCAAGCGAAGACGCCGGCAAAAATCTAGTTTGTACATAAAAACTAAAAATGGAGGTTCAAATACAAAAAAAGATTATTTTGTCATATGATTTATGACTTATGACGCTAACCATAGTTTTTTTTCTTATATAATATTCAAACATAACCAAGAAGAAGTTACGAAGACGATGGGTGTGCAACCCACAATTATTTTAAACATATAACGCGACACCGAGCGAGTACTTTTGAAGATTACGATGTCAATTATGACATAGAATATTGTCACGAATCATAGAGAAAAACGCTTTTAGTTAGAGAAAGTTAAAAGTTAAATGAAACATCATAACCGACTATAAACATACATTCAATTACATATTACGAAAATATTTGTATTTATGTATATAAACTGAAATATACAGAATTAAAGATTAAAAGGTAAATACAAGGAAATCACTTAGAAATTGAAAGGTCTTAATTAGGTTTTCCTTGCCTTTTTTTCTCGTCCAGATGCTAAAAAAAACAAAAGCACTTACTGATTATGTTATAGTTGCTGAATATTCTATTGTGGTTAGAAAATGCTTCTTTGAGCTCCAGCTTAACTAATTATACAGAAAAAAAACTACTTAATAATAACAAGTTGAAATAAGTTATTAGATATTAGTTTTTTCTGCGTAGCGTCGATAACTTCCGGTTTTTTAATTAGTTAAAAGTTGATAAGACGTAAAGAACCGTGATAAACATATTTTTTTATCATAAAAATACATCATAATTTCTATTTTTATAATTTTTCATTTTCAATTTTATGAAACAGTAAAGAAAAACTCATCATTTACTCCATTATGCAAATAAACATATGGTATTGAAATAAAAAAAGATGCACTAAAATTTCTAAAAACTTAATTTCACCATAAAAAAATGGAATAGTAGTTCCTACTTAGAACACTTATTTAATTAACATATTATAATAAAAATATATTATAATAAAACGAATCGAGATCCTTTGGTATGCATCTGCGTTCCTAGAAGGTGTTATATAAATAAACTGCTATTTTAGAACGAATCGATTCTCAGAATCGATGTTTAATAGGCGCTAGATACGGTTTGTAGGGCGAAGACCTGTAATTGGACTCCGTATTATCGCATCAATACTACTGTTATTATGAATATTTGCATTATATATTATTTATAATGCAACTTGAGCCTGACGCTTTTTCCTGCATAGCTGGGTGTAGGCGGGGGTAGCAAGTGTTAAGGCACTCTGTTTCAATCAATTTTCGACACATTGCTTGTTGGATAGCGGAATTCAACGACGCACTTTGTCTACCAAAGCAGCGAAGTGAAAATAATGAATTCTGAGTAGAGATCGAATCCACAAGGAACAACCACCACGTTTACTTACAGACATTCATCATCACCATCATCAGTCTGTATTCGTCTAGTGATAAGACAATGCATTCAACGGTTTCCATCCCGAATTTTAGACACAATAGAATTTTAGGCACTTTGTCTATCAGAGCAAGAAGATAAAAATGTCTACAAGAGTGTCTACAAGATGACTGCGAATTCAATTCCCAAAATATCCGGTCTGGAAAAACAACATTGTATAATTCTCTAAGAAACCGTAGAAATAGTAACACAAAACATAATAATATCCGGTAAAACTGTAATTTTTAGGCATTGCCCGTTAAGTGGCGGAACTCAACACCACGCTCTGCCTTGCAGAGGCAGAGCGTGGTGTTGAGTTCCAGTGCGAAGAAATGAAAATATAAATTTAAATAAATAATTAATTTTCACGAGTGAGGATCGAACCCACAACCAGTCTCGCTTACAGTCACACCATGCCCCCCTGCGCCACGACTTTAAAATTTTGTTATTACGACCCAAAAACCTAGATCCATGTTAGAAATTAAAAAAAACACGAAACGTATAAGCGTAAAAATTACTTAAGCCAATTCTCATATAACCTTTGACATGTCAGCGACGATTACATATAATAGGTACGTGGTGTCAAAACGCGGAGAAAATTTAACTGGGGGGTAATTTAGATGAGTCATGTGATTGTGCAAGTAGTAAATAAATCAAATCAGTTACACGCTGTATCCCGCACACAGCAGGGTAGGCAGAGGGAACCTAGTGTTAAGACACTCCGTTCCCCACTTTCTGCCGAATTCTGGAGGCATTGCGTGTTGAGTGGCAGAACTCAACGCCGCGCTTAACCTCGACACCAGAGCCAAGAAATGGAAATATAAATTTAAGTAAATATTTCATCCTCCTCGAGTGGGGATCGAACCCACAACCAGTCGGTTTTACAGTCACACTTCGTGCCGCTGCGCCACGACTGACCTCTAAAGTAGTAAATGGGTACATATATAACATATATATAAAATCAGCTTCACGCTGTATCCCGCACACATCAGGGTAGGCAGAGGGAGCTTAGTGTTATGAAACTTCGATCTCCACTTTCCGTCCAATTCTACGTGCAATATGCCTAACACTCAACAGCCCAGTATTCTACTACCTATGGTATAAAATCGGTAACGGAGTGTCTTAACACCAAGTTTCATCTGCCTACACTCCTCTATGGAGGATACAAGGTAAAAAATAAGGTTAATTAATAAAACTTATTTAATTAACACTTTTGTACAATATGATTCCACGCAATTAGAGCCAAATAATACACATGTAGTAAAATGATGAAAAGAAGAATAAAATAATATAATATAAATTTATGCGATCCCCATTGGGGGAACGATTTTATTTTAAATATTTTCATTTATCTGTTCTGATAGTGTTCTGTGCCCCCCTCTTTGTCCCGCCATTCAACACGCATTATTTCGAAAATTGGGCAGTGGATAAAAAACGAAGTGTATAAACACTATCGATACCTAGATATTATGGAAAAGGCGTGAAGCTACTACAAAAAAACTGATTCCCATATATTATGAGTGTGTAATGTAGAAATTTATAAGGATGTCTCATAACGAGGACGGAAAAAAATATGCTAATAATTGGAATAGAAATAAAACCAAAACAAAATATCATTTACATGCCATATTCTAAATATTACGAGGCAGGACCATTAAGCGACATTGCATTTTAAGTAACGGAACCAAGCTCCTCATTCTACTTAGCCCATACAGAAGTAACACGTACCTACATTATACCTATCAAAATTATAAGGCAATCCACTTCCACGAATATTAAACTTATGTTCGTTGTTAGAATTTTGAGTTTACTTAGCGTTTCGGCACAGCGACAGTGGACGCGACGGTTGTGGGTTCGATTCCCACTCGGAGAAATTAAATGTAAATAAAGGCGGCGTTGGCTTCCGCCTCTCAACACACAATGTCTCGAAAATTGGACAGGATGCAGGGGAACGGAAAGTTTTCCTTATGAAGCTAAAAAAAAATAGCGTTTTTATGTTCAAAAAGAATAATAATCGATATACATACTTAGTATACAATCAATAATTTTGAATCGCCATGAAATCTTAATTTACATTTATATTACATAATACAAGTAGATACTAATAGAAACATCTACTACACAAAATAAAATAATGTTTTAATTTAATAAATATCTATCTTATAGTTTAGTAACAAAGTTAAAAGTTCAACTATCTAAATAAAATTAACTCGTTATAAGGATGAAAGAAACTTGTTCAGTTAATAGTTGGAAACGAGATAAAAAAAACGTATTATGACGTCACTTTATCTACTTCGCGAAACTTTTAAGATTAGTTCTTATATAAATATGATTACGTAAAGTGAGTCAAAATAAGCACGCTACTGTTTAGAAGTGAATAACCGATATAATAACAACTTTTATTCTGTTACACGAATCTTCTAATTTTAGGCAAGCGTGGAAACGCGACAGGTTTTGGTTCGATTTCCACTCAAGGAAATGGAATTCATTTTATATTTTAATTACCTCGTTCTGGCAACGAGACAAAGCGCGGCGTTCAATTCCGCCACTCAACGCGAAATGCCTCTAAAATAAGTCGGAATGTCTTAACAGTTTAACATTAGATTTTCCCCTGCCTACCTTCCTTTGTGCGGGGTACAGCGTGAACTAAAAAAAAGAGGTTATCAGTTTGACACGTTTGTGTGATGTTGAATAATGTAATATTAAGAGGATCATTATTTAAGAATTAGTCACGAAATAGTGGAATGTATAAAGAACTGTTTCTTATATTTATCAGAAATAGTATAGTATAATTAAGATACAAGTATTGTATTTAAGATAAATACATCAAACAACATTAACTTAATAAAGTAAAGTATCTTTACTGTATACCAGAAATAAATATATAACATCCCAATTATGTGACTAAATAATAATAGGACCTTGAATAAGTTCTCGCGTTGTTCGTCGCGTAGTTGAGTGGCAGAACTCAACGTCGCGCTTAACCTCGACACCAGAGCGAAGAAATAGAAATATAAATTTAAGTAAATATATCATCTCCTCGAGTCACAACCAGTCGGTTTTACAGTCACCACGCCACGACTGGCCTCAGACTAAATAATATAATTTATTTAATTTAATATTTGATCTTTCTATTTATCAAAGTGGTAAGTCACTCCGTTTCTCCGCCCATTTTATGGTCCGCCCATTTTAGCTTAACAAACAAGTGACGCGCTTAGTTTAACACAATCATTTTTTTTTATAAAAAAAATTATAGATTGTTGCTCCAAAATGGAATAAAACCTACAACCAATCCGTATAAAAGTAGTGCTTGGCACTACTCAAGGATAGTATTTTTGTTTATATGTATTAATATAAACCATATTCAATTTGTTGCCATATCCGCCCATATGCCATTTCTGTGTAATCTTCTATGCATGCCTATACATAGTATGTAGGAATGAGGCCGACTCCGATCGGTTGAGACAAAAATAACATTAGCTTTTATAATCTACTATTGTCTTTGAGATTAAAAGAATATGTTATCATGCCATTAGGTTCGTATGTATGTAAATTTATCAATACTTGGAAGTATACGCCTTCGTTGTTTAAATTAGTATTGCACACGATGAGTGTAGGTTCAAATTTCATTTATCAAAGAAGATAAAAAAGGCCGGGAAAGGTATGAGGCCGGTCGTGGCGCAGCGGCACGAGGTGTGATTGCAAAACCGACTGGTTGTGGGTTCGACCCCCCTCGAGGAGATGAAATATTTACTTGAATTTATATTTCCATTTTTTCGCTCTGGAGTCGAGGTTAAGCGCGGCGTTGAGTTCTGCCACTCAACACGCAATGCCTCCAGAATTCGGCAGAAAGTGGGGAACGGAGTGTCTTAACACTAGGTTCCCTCTGCCTACCCTGCTGTGTGCGGGATACAGCGTGAAGCTGAAAAATAAAAAAGGCGTTGTTGGTGCAATGGGAGCGTAACGGTAAACGCAATGGTTGTGGGTTCTATCCCTACCCAACTTGGGGGAATTAAAAATTATATTTAATCAATTTTCATTCTTTCGTTCTAGTAGACAAACATGCTCTTTATTATTTTTATTATCTTTTATCTTTCGAATGATCATCAATTTTGTAAAACGTCAGGTTCTATTAGGTACTTCGTTTTACATTTTTATATTTGAATCGTATAAAATATACATCACATGATAGTAAAACATATTTAGGCAATCCAAGCAAATGTAACGAATAAACCATTAAATATGTCCAAAAGAAAATAAAAAATCATTACACAAAAATATTAAGACGATCAAATAATATAAAAAAGTCAGATAAATCATATTTTTTGGCTCCACGTATGTAGAAGGATGCCGTTCCCCACTTTCCGCTCGATTTCTAAGGCATTACGCGTTAAGTAGCGAAATTCAAAGACGCGCTTTATATTGTTAACAGAGCGAAGAATTGAAATAATTTATTTCCTCGAGTAATAATTGAACCCACAACCGTCGCATTTACAGTCAGACACTGCTGCTGCACCACAGTCCAAAAGATCTTAAAAAGAATAAAACAACCCGTTTTAATATTTTGTATACGGAAGTCAAATTCATCTCTATCGCAATATCCCCGAATTAATGGGAGCTAAACCGTGCCAAATAGCATGTCCGTTTTGTGTTCTTTATGGCTTGTTTCCTGAAAACTCAATTAATATGTTTCCAGTTCCTTTTAAACTTTTGATACTGTTAAATAATAATGACTCTTGTTGTGCAGCAACGACGTTTGACTGTAAGCGCAACGGGTTCGATTCCCACTCGGAGAAGTGAAGTATTTTAAAATTGTCGCCCTGATTTTTTTTTCTGAAAACTTTATACTCCGCTCCTCTAATCGTCGTCGTCTCGTAAAATTGGTAAAAGTTAAGGAATGGAGTGTGGCCCTTAGATTGAGTTCACTACCTCGCTATGTACCTACGGGATATCGTGAAACTAAAATAAAAAATTATAAACTGCATAATGAAGTCCTCATCCGCATGTATTTTCTGGACTAAGTAGACATTCTTTAGTACGTAGACGTTCTCATGTTCGATCTCCATATCCAACTTATTGTCAATTTTAATTAGTTTAACTGCATAAATCTTGTTATTCGAAAACATTTTTTGGAAACCTAGATACTATGAAAAAAAAGAATGGTAACTAACTTACTTTACTAAGTTAATTGGTTTTTTTTCTTTTTTAAAGTGATATTCCACACTTAGGAAAGAAAAACACTTTGTTCAGAAAACATATTATATAAAAAAGTGTTTTGCTTAAATTATTTGCCTCTAGCATTCCTATATAAAAAAAAATCAGCTTCATGCTGTATCCCGCACACAGTAGGGTAGGAAAAGAGAACCTAGTGTTTAGACACTCCGTTCCTTACTTTCTGCCGAATTCTAGAGGCATTGCGTGTTGAGTGGCAACGCCGCGCTTTGCCTCGCATTCCTATATCCGAACTATATATGATAAATATTGTGCGCATGTTTTCACAACACATTAGCAACCAACATATGTCATGTTTTAGATGTAACTAGCGTTATGCCGCAGAAATTTTAGCATGAGATCACGTACATGCTTACATATAGCATGGTTTTATTGTACCATCAATAGTAAGAAGTCAATTCTATTTTTTTATATTAAAAAAAAACATTTTGAAGAGCAAAGCGTCAAGCGTCCTAAGTAAAATTTCATCAAACAAACATCGAACAGTGTTTAACTCTAATAGTAGGCTATTTAAATTTTTATATTTCAGGAAAAACTGACTAAAATGTCATTGGTTTGATATAAAATTATAAGTTAATTCAAAATATTGATTACTTTTTGAAATGAGGTAAATCAAATTTTAATAATATGAATATAAACAGTAAATTCTTTGTTCGTCGCTTTTCTGGTAAAATCGTTGTTCAGCATTCGTTTCGGCCAGACATGGTCACGCATAACTGTTGACAAAATTCAACATTTATATAGCATGCAATTCTTAAAAAAAAATTGTATTGATATTAAATATTGAGGCCAGTCGTGGCACACGGACACTAGCGTGCGGATGTAAACGCGACAGGTTGTGGGTTCGATCCCCACTCGAGGAAATGAAATATTTATTTACATTTATATTTTCATTTCTTCGCTCTGGTGTCAAGGCAAAAGCGCGGCGTTGAGTTCCGCCACTCAACACGCAATCCCGCCAGAACTCGACGGAAAGTGGGGAACGGAGTGTCTTAACACTAAGTTCCGTCTGCCTACTCTGCTGAAAGCGGGATACAGCATGAAGCTGAGAAAAAAAATCTGGTAACGAGACGCAACGCTTCCAGAATTCGCGGGAAAGTGGGGAACGAAAGTGTCTTAAGGGGATGATATGTGTGATTCAGCGGAAAGTAAAAAAAAGACAAAATTATGATCTATCGTATATCAGTTAAAAGTTTATCTCAAAATATTTTCGATGTTTTTAAATAAAGTGAAAACAAAATATATTAAAACGTCTAATAAATTCTAAATGCATAATAAATTACATAAAACTTTAACGTTTCTTTTCATTTGTGCATTTCACACGAGAAGTACATTCATATTCGTTACGGTCGTTTAATTTCATATATTATATCACATCGTTAATAAAATAATTATTTAATAATATTCGTAATCAATGAACTTATATACATTAAATCATGTTCTAATTTAATTTTATATATATTTATAATTTATATAATGTATTGTTTAGGTTTGTTTAGTATATTTTTAAAATAAACTGTATTTTTAGATTCTGGAAAGATATTTCCATAATTCTATTCGATTTCCATAATCTAAAGTGGACAACGAATCAAACGAGCGAAAACAGGAGATACCTAAATAAACTGTTTGATCAAAAAGTAAGGTGAAATTGTCGGTACAGGTTCTTTCTTCTAACGTTGCTGTAATGGGAATAAAGTTTCACGCTGTATCCCGCACACAGCAACGTAGGCAAAGGGAACCTAGTGTTAAGACACTCCGTTAGGTGTATATGTGATAAAGTGTGAAGCTAAAATAAAAATACTTATAATAGACAAATAATATATTCATAGAATATTACTAAGGTGTCACTTTTTGCTTAATTATTCCTCGTAAACCATCGTATGGA
This sequence comes from Heliconius hermathena, assembly GCA_013403705.1. NCBI lineage: Eukaryota > Metazoa > Arthropoda > Insecta > Lepidoptera > Nymphalidae > Heliconius > Heliconius hermathena. Next base: position 42,694 of record JAAIXJ010000050.1, on the reverse strand, counting down.
GAAATATAAAAAACAAGTATAGTATGTCACGGTCTTAAGTGGAAGTAACTGTTTACTACTGCTACAATGGGTTGCATCAGGTCACTTTTTGCAACCTTCCCTAGCATTCCGGAGCATTTATTATGAGCGAGTGTGTGAAACACTCACCGATAAGGTTTCAAATCATTGTTTATATATGAAATTAACAATATTTGTAAACAACACCGTTAGGACTACACTATTTCTATAGTGTAGCCTTTTTAAAACTAGATTCTAGTAGTAGTAGTAGTAGTAGTAATAGTAGTAGTAAAACCTAATTTATGTAATTTCTAATGTTTATTTAACACAATTAAATAAACATTAACTTAATTAATTTGAGGCCAGTCGTGGCGCAGTGGCAGAAACTGTGACTGTAAAACCGACTGGCTGTGGGTTCGATCCCCGCTCGAGGAGATGAAATATTTACTTAAGTTTATATTTCCATTTCTTCGCTCTGGTGTCGAGGGAAAAGTGCGGCGTTGAGTTCTGCCACTCAACACGCAATGCCTCCAGAATTCGGCAGAAAGTGGGGAACGGAGTGTCTTATGACTCTAGGTTCCCTCTGCCTACCCTGCTGTGTGCGGGATACAGCGTGAAGCTGATTTATTTATTTATTTTTTATTTAAAACAAAAAGATTAATTTCCCCGAATAGAAATCGAACCTATATCCGTAACGTTTAAACCAGACGTTGTCCCACCGTCAATAGCCTCAAATAAATACGAATAGGAGCATAAAGTTATTACAAATAAATATTACATCACCGGTACATCTTTCGAGTTGCGGTAGCGCAACGCAATGTCCTAGGCGTGTTAACGTACTGTTAATTCGCTTCGTTTGTTTCACTTGTGGTTTGTGTCTAATACCTATTGCCTTCCAGTTAGATGATGTCATTTTGTTATTTTAACTTTAAGAGACTTATAAGTTAGGTATAAATATACCTTCAGGTTGTATCCCGCATACAGCAGGGTAGATAGAGAAAAACATAGTGTTCTCCACTTTCCGCCTAATTTGCGAAGCATTGCTTATTGAGTTGTGAAACAACGCTGCCCTTTGTGCAGAGCGAAAAAATAAAAATTCAATTCCATTTATTCCTGTGAGTGGAAATCGAACTTACGACCGAGAGTAAGATATTTCTAATATCTTAAATAAAAATATTTAAAGATAAAATAAATATTATATTTTGCGTGGAAAAGTTAGAAATTAAATATTAATCTAGAAATTAGCGGTTAGCTGTAACGATTCCTTAATGAACAACTTTTTATGACTTCGAATAGTAAATAGAACATTAGGTCCCCAGCCTCGTCGATTTAAACCTACGTAACCCGCATGTATTCTTGTACGCCCACGGAAAAATCATATTTAACTAATTTAACGGACTTCTGTATACTATTGTGATATTAACAAGGATGTTTATAGTTGTTTCGCAAAATTTTGTTGCTCACAAATCTGAACACATTCCAAAATTATGTAAGTGGATCACCTTGAAGATATCTCACATACATATAAATTGTAGTAGAACTTTACAACTAAACATATTTCTCACATTAGGAATTATTTTCTTATGTCGCTTTTTTATTGTTTTAGTCATTTTTGTAGTATTGTTCTTGTTATGACGATGATGATGGGGAAATTTAAGAATTAGGAAAAAACGAACGACGGAAATGTTTTAAAAATAAATGTTCCTTCAAGAAGAAATCGAACCTACAACTATTATTACATTACAACTTATTGCACACGCAAAATTTAAATACATACATAGAAATACACATATATCATGACTATAACTATACTATATATTTACACCTACAGTTAACGCTTTACGCATAATGCACCGTTTCACACATTCAGCCAGTGTCAACAAACTGAACGACCTGAAAGTGACCCGAGACTCACAAACTGCTTTAAAACCGTAAAGTAGCCTTTTCGTACATTTAAACATACAGAAATGGTATATAATTTTTGTTTTGTGTCGGATAACTCTTTTATTGGGAAAGGCTTTATCACATCAGTTTAATCGTACCCATATATGTAACCTACTAGCAGAGGCCGAATATTGTGTTCGTTCGTGAGAGTTACCTCGGGCACTTAAAATGTGTAGTGTGTCATACAAATGATGATGTGTAAAACATGTAAAAACTAGTATTAAATACATAAGTATATAAGATGAAATGAATCGTTGTAAACAACCCTCAAATGGCAATTTATAACAATTTGCCAAAATTATTGAATAAAGCAAAAGACGTACGTACAGGCGTACACACGCAGCTGTTCTCATTTAACCAATAAACACTTAAGTGGTGTCAGTGGGATCTATTAGCGTGTAAATCGACTATGATATCGTGTAATGGCTGACAGAACTATATCGAATCTAATTAAACATGCTTAATTCCTCTTAAGTGAATATAAAGTAAGGTCAATAATAAAGTAAATTATTTTATGTTATAGTCGCTGCACTATGACGACCTCTTTGGAAGCGGATGACTACAAACGCGACAGTTGTGGGCTCCATTCCCACTCAGAAGAATGAATTATTTTCATTTGCTCAATCTGGGTCCTCTTACTAGGTTCCATCTCACCCTGCTTTGTAGGAAAAAGCATGAAACTATCTTGGTTCCCTCTACACTATGTTATACGGAAAAACATATGCAGCTATCTTTGAAACAACAAAATTGACTATCTGGTAGTAACTAATATCTCGTATATCTCTAGGCGTATATCTCTTTTATTTCACAGTTTAATCTTTACACAACATTTGGCTTTCTAACGCCCATTATACACTGAGTCAATACTGTAATACATTTTATGATTGGCTCATCGTGTCTAAATTTTTGACTAAAATAGTTTAGAAAGTATTCGTTCTAAAAATACGTTTGTAGACAATATATCCAATTTTCTTCATTGGATTACATTTCATCTTGCATATAAAAAGTTTCGTAATAGTGATTATAATGTAGCGTTGTTTACATGCTTGATTACACAAAAATATAATGAATAGGCCGTCGTGGAGTAGGAGCACAAGGGTGTGACTGTAACGCGACGGTTGTGGGTTCAATCCCCACTCGAGGAATGAATTACTATTTATTAATAATGCTTTCATATCTTTGCTTTGGCGTCGAGGCCAAAATTCCGATGTTGAGTTCCGCCCCTCAACACGCAATGCCTTGGAAAATTCGGCGGAAAGGAGAACGGAGTGTCTTAACACTAAGTTCACTCTGCCTACCTTGCTATATGTGAAATGCAGCGTGAAGCTGATTCTTATTTATAATAAAGAAACATTATAAATTATATCAAGCCAGTAAACGTTGGCGAGCGAAGAGAAAAGGGGGTAGACCCCCTCAATCACCTCACATGAATTTTATGAAATCTTTTAGGTGTATAGCGTCATCTTGGTATAGTCGAAGCCTAAGTGCCTAACTGAATTCGATGTTTTTGGTTAACATTCAAATCCCACTTAAAGATTCATACTTATTCTATCAGTGCTTCTACGTCTTTTTCTCTCTTTAAAAAGAAAGTAAATATTTATCTTTTGTTTCATTTCTAAATCATAATGTTACAGGAAAAAGTAAGAAAAAAAACGCTCTATTTCATAGTTATAAAAACAGCCGGTGTGTTTCCGACGAGACATTTAACATCTGGACTCGGCGATTTTTTGTTAAGTAAACAGAAGGCACGCATTTCCTTACTCTAATTGTATTCACCTTTAAATACTTTCATAATAAAAAGTATGAAAAGTTCAGAAAAGGAAAAATTACATTTAATATTATACATTTATATATTATAAAAATTGAGATCGTTGTATGTAGTGCAGCAGCACGTCTGACGTAAGCTCGACCGTTGTGAGTTTGATTCTCACCGGGGAGAGTATTTTTTTATTTCCTCCATCTCGTAACAAGATAAAGCAACACGCAATATTTCGAAAAGTGGAGAGTGGAGTGTCATAACACTAGGTTCCCTCTGCCTATCCTGCTATATGCGGTATAGCGTAAAGCTAAGAAAATAAATAAAAGGTATTGCATATTGCACCAACATTGCAATTTATGTTTATTTAGGTGCAAATTAACTTATTATTTTTACCAGAAACCGCATAATGTCTTTGTGGCGCAGTGCAGTGTCTGATTGTATATATATCAATTGTGGGTTCGTAGTAGATTCACTTGGGGAATTATTATATTTAAAATTAAATTGATAACTAAATAATACAAAATTGGTTTTAGCAATAGTAATATCTAGTACAACCAACAAACGTCGTCTACATTTACGTACACTTTTTTTAGGTTCACGCTGTGGCCAGCATATAGAAGGGTACGCAGAGGAAACCTAGCGTAGAAACTCCAGATACTGCGTGTTAAGTGGTAAAACACAACGCCGCGCTTTGTCTTATCACTAGAACGAGAGAAAAAAATATCCACCCAAGTGAGAATCGAACTCACAACCGTCGCATTTATAGTGAAACGCTATGCCTATGCCCCTATATTTAACGTACCGAATACTGTCATTATCACTTACATCATATTCTAATCAATCCACAGTATGAATGATTTCTAGATATCAATTCTATAAAAACAATGTAAATGGCGATTACCTAATAAATATTTATAGATAATTTCAAAAGAATTTAGTACAAAAAAGCAAAATATGTACGGAAGCGTTCCACACAATTGGTTCTTCATTACGTGAAGGCCGACTCGCAATTAATTCAGTTGCTTTGTAATTTAATCGATTCTTTTTTAAATTAATTGTTTAATTTACGACATTGTCGACATATAGTTACTCATCTCCAGCAATATTCTTTATAATCTGTATTAAGTATAAAAGTTACTTTTTTCATGTTTATGATTCTCTAGTTTAAAGAATTCTAAAAATTCATACTTTCAGATTTCAGAGAAATTGTTTATAGTATATTGAGAGAAGATGAGGCCAGTCATTGTGCAGCAGCACGAAGTGTGACTGTAAAACCGACTGGTTGTGGGTGCGATCCCCACTCGCAGAAATGGAAATATAAATTTACTTAAATTTATATTTCCATTTCTTCGCTCTGGTGTTGAGGCTAAGCGCGGCGTTGAGTTCTGCCACACAACACACAATACTTCCAGAATTCGGCAGAAAGTGGGGAAAGGAGTGTTTTAACACTAGGTTTCCTCTACCTACCCTGCTGTGTGCGTACAGCGTGAAGCTGAGAGAAGATGAGAGCTATGCATTACATCCTGTCAACCTAATTTCAAATGAATTAGGTTACTCGAGAAATAACAAGATGAGACTTGTTACTATTAACGTCAGAGTTTCAGTTTGTATTATTATTTTGTATATTTTTACATTATGTAAAATATATGGTTTTCTATACTTAATGTTAATATTTTAATAATAATAATATAAATTTGATATTAACTTTGACATAGTATATATATTGAAGAACATTATTACATATTAATAATAAAATCCACACAGGGTCCATTGTAGTGCGGTAGAACAGCATCTAACTCTAAATTTAGGTAATTTTTTTGATAGGAATTCATTATTTCCACACTTTCATAAAAGAAGACAATGTGTGGTTTTGAGTCTCAAATAGACAGTAAATGGGGAACAAAGTATAACAGAAGGTATTCTTTGCCCACCTTACATGACAAAAGGATAACGCTGTGTAAAAACAATCTCAGTTGAGAAATATGCAGACATCTGAAATTGTAGTTGTGGAACCATTCGCTGCATTCTTTAAAATATTTCTTTCTTTTCTTAGGTTTGATTACTTCAGATAAGAGACAAAAAATATAAATATGTTGAACGGTATATAAAAACAATGTTACTAATTCAAACTAGACCTGATATGAATTGTACGACTAAACTATATTAATAAATATTTTTTTTAAATAATTTCTAGTAGTACTTAAATTAATGAATTATTTAAACTAAAGACTACAAGTTTAATTACATGACATGAGAATAATATTTAAAAATATGATGTTTTATTATATTTAATTTAATTTATAGCTTATTTTTAATTTTTTATACTTATTTAAAGTGAAATATAAAAATTATGTCTACGTAAAATATAATAATATAAATTTTTCGTATTGATTCTGTAATTAACTTTAAATGTGAACTTACTGAAGAGTAAGTTTTACAAAATGTTTTTAAAAATAAAGAGTTTAATACTCTTTATTTTTTAACCGGTATAATGATTTTATAATTTATCCCATTAAAATATGTAAAAACTATTAAGAAAAAGTACATTTATAATGATCATATGTGTTTCATTCGAGATTTCCATCGAGGTCAAGCTCAGAGAGGTTAAAAAATCGCAATGAAAGTCAAATAAGGCAAAAACGTTACCTTGCCCATTACTGGTTTGGACAACTTTAACTTTATACAAAATACCCAAAGTAAGAAAATATAACACAAACTCACCTCAACTATAAGATTTTATCACAAAAAACACAGTTTAATTTATACGACGTTGCAAAATGTATAAAAAACCAAAACAATCACAGTTTAAAAACAAGCTCATAAAAAATTAACAATTACAGACCAATGTTTCTAATTTTAGAAATTATCACAGTCATGCACAACTCACGATGTTATAACTTAGTGTTTTTTAAAATAATAAAACGAAATACTAACGAAATAAAAAAGGTAAACAAAACAAGTAGAAGCAGCGCCCACTAGACTCGATGACTAACCAAAGCATACTGAAGTTAGCGAGAGTTCAATGATGAGAGTAAAATGAAAAAAAATGTTGTCACAGATTATTAAATTAACAAAGCCATTACCTGTCACAGAGTATAAAAAATTACTCGATTATATTCATGTTACTCGATAACCACTTCAAGTAACTAAGAAGTAAAAAAGCTATATAGTTATTATATTATGTTGATATAAACAATATTTTTAGTTATTTTACTAGTTATGCACAAAGTAATATTGTTAAAATGTGGCTCTTTGAATATATGTGGTGCTTATGGCTTAGATTTCAACTCAATTTAATAGTTATATTTAAAATTGTTTTAACTTTTCTAGTCAATTTAGGTATATCACAGCTGTATGTATATCACAGCTTCACCGTGCAATCATATTTGTAAATTTCATAAAATAGGTGAAAAATGTATAAAAAAATAATTGTAAATATATATTTTAAAGTATTATACAACACTAAGGAAAGAAAAATACTTATTTAGAAACGCAGCAGGACTCAAACTCCTGAAAACCGACCAGGAGCTCTGACTACCAAGTCATACGTTCTCGTCAAGCTACGTTGAAATTTTTATATGTTTGTTACAACTTATTTACGTCATTAGCATACAAATATACATATAATATATATAATATATANTTAATACTTTTTTGTATATTTGAGTATGTAAGCTAAATATAATGATTAATGAACACTTATTTAAATTTATATATTTATTACATTTTGTATATTAAAAAAAAATACGTGTTGTTTGTAAAATATGCTTTATATTATATGCTTATTATTATATGACATTTACAAATTTAATTATAAATCGATTCTATAACTCAATGAAGACAGCCACAAATCGTAACATTAACTTTGAAGCATAAAGTGACACTGTCATTTGAAAAGTATGGTGTAGCCATTTAAAAAAAATATATTTTATTGATATAATTGATCAAATTATAAATAGCATCACACAGTATCAAGTACAGATGGAACCTGGGAACCTAACGTAAAAATACTCTGTTGTCGTCCCCCAGATTTTAAATACATAGTATATTTAAAAATCCTATAATCCACCAGTATTTGAATTTATGACTACAATGTAGTGTAATGAATAATATTTAGAAATACCTGCTACGATTTAAAATTTTACCCTGTGTTTTCAGGGGGTTAAACTGAACTAAGTTTCTTTCAACCCATCAGGAGACATTGTCGAGAGATGAATAAACAGAAGACACAAGTTTATTTCGGCACTGTTCAACGTTTTCCCGAGAAAGACTTGCTCGGCATCGGCTCGGAGTAAACAGCGTCCACTGTGCTATCATCTGCATAGAAATGAATCCTAGAATCCTCCAACATGTCATTGATATGCAGAAGAAACAGCCTAGGGGACAGCACGCAGCCTTGGGGAACGCTAGCGTTTACGGGCATATGTTTGGAGCAAAAACCGTCGACAGCGACTATGATGCTGCTCCCAGTGAGAAAGCTGACGATCCACTTACATAAACTCTCGGAAAGCCCATAGGATAGAAGTTTAGCTAGGAGCGCCCCATGCCACACTCGATCAAAGGCCTTCGTCATGTCCAAACTAACTACCAGAGCCTCTCCCTTTCTTTCAATAGCCGCAGCCCAGCGATGGGTAAGGTAAACCAGAAGATCACCGGTCGAGTGACCATGGCGGAAGCCATATTGTTGGTCATTAATCAATCGGTGATCCTCTAGATAAACCAAGAGCTGGCTATTGATGATGCTCTCCATGACTTTTGAGAGCAGGGAGGTGATAGCAATAGGCCTGTAGTTAGATAAATCGGAACCATCGCCTTTCTTTGGGATCGGGTGGATAAGATCGCTCTTCCATGAGTCTGAGACTACGCCGACTGAGTAAGAGTGCCGAAACAAACGCGTTAGCACCGGTGTCAGCTCAGGAGCACAAGAACGGAGCACTTACCTGTATATTTGTTACTCCTTCACGAAAAATCTGTAGGACAGATTTGGTTGAAACTTTACATTAATATATGTTATACATCAGAATAACATATAGAGTACAATTTGTAATCATTTTATGTAATTTTGGTCGTCATATAACGATACATGTCAATTAAGTCGGAAAAAAATCTGCCCTCTGAGAGTTATCTTTGTAGTCGCTCCCTAAACTATTGGAGTTACACAAAGACGATGTACTACTGTAGGATTGTTTGTCTAGAATAGTTCTAAATAAAAGTCCGCGACAGCATATACCTTTTATGTGGAAGCCACTATGACCAAAATTGTGAACCATAAATTTAATTAAATTGGATGCTACTTTACAATGCACATTTTAGTATATTTATCAAACTATTGTGAAAATCAATAGATAAATGTATTAATTCTGATAAGTTTAAATATTTAATGTAGATAAAATTTTTCTTTCACACTAAGTAATTTGGCCGAATAGTTTAAAAGTTATCCCGACATGTTTGACTGGAATGGAGCGCCATAGAGCGCCTAATTGTCGCGGCGATTACTTTAATTTCATTCGTAAAAAAATTGTTCTTTTTTGTACTAAAATAATTATTATATATTTTTTACTTAATTCTGTAATAAAACAGTAAAAAAATTGTGTCTGTGCATTGAAAATGTTTTGGAAAAAAAAACTATGTAGAGGGCTTAAAATAATAAATAGAACATGAATGAATGATTTTTAAATTTTTTATGTCTGTCTGTTTGTCTGCTTGTACACCAACATCTTTTAAGTTACAGGACCGAATTGAATGTTCTGCAGCTATTTGGTCTGGGCAGGATCTAGGCTATATTTAATTTTGAAGACTTATACACCTGATGCAGAACCGTAGTGGTCCGGTTAAACTTAATGAAATACATCCATAACAAAAATCATAGCTCTAACAAAATATATACAAATAAAATTTAAATGTCTGTCTNAATTCGGCAGAAAGTGGGGAACGGAGTGTCTTAACACTAGGTTCCCTCTGCCTACCCTGCTGTGTGCGGGATACAGCGTGAAGCTAATTTAATTTTTAACTATAATATCCTTTACTTTTACCCTATCGTGAAGACACGTCTTACCGTTGCGCTAGTATGCCGCCGTATAGACGGCGCACCATGTCTTATTTGCAGCAGGCTGGCCAGTCTGTCGTCTCTTAAACTTATTTCTAATATAATAAGTCGGGGCAAAAGTATTTTCGTATTATATTTTAAATGTATTATTAGTAATCAAACGTCTTTGGCTGTACTCAATGTAACTGGCTGGTTTTAATATCATTAAATATGATATTCTAAAGATGCAATAAATAAAAAAAACTAGTTCCCGCCAGTATAAAACAATTAAATGTTTTATAAATTGTGACTAACAAATTTGGTACATTTTAAAGTTTTATTACAAAAAACGTAAGAATGTGACAAACGCCGCATATAAAATTTGTGCGGTTTACGGACCTAGTACGGTATCAATAAGAGTAGCACAAATGTGATTCAAGCGTTTCAAGTCTGGAAATTTTAGTGTGGAAGGTGAGGTTCGCTATGGACGCCCTGTCGCAAATAAAATAAGTGCCATCTTTGAGAAAGTGGAGCAAGATCAACATATAGCTACAATATTGCTGAAGAACTGAATGTTGATCATAAAACAGTTTAACGTCATTTACGAAAGTCTGGATACAAGAAAAAACTTATCAACGTAAATTGACATTTAGGTACCACATGATCTCACAAAGAGAAAATAATGCAACGTGTTTCCATTTGCGATTTTTTGTTGAAACGTAACAACTCTGAACCATTTCTTAAATAACTGATTACAGGTGATGAAAAATGTGTGACTTACGATAAGAATGTGCAAAAAAGATCATGGTCGAAGCATGAACAAGCCCCAAAGACCGTGGCAAAGCCCGGCGTGACTCGGAACAAAGTGATGTAAGGTGGAATTGGAAAGGAATCCTCCACTATGAGCCTTTGCCACCGGGTAAAATGATCGGTTTTGACCCCTACTGTCAGCAACTGATGATGTTAAAAAAACTATTGAGAAAAACCTGCCGGAGCTGGTGGATAGGAAGGGCGTGGTATTCCACAATTACAATGCCAAACCGACCTGATCTGTAGCCACGCCAAATTTACATTTTTTTAGGTCTATTTTCAACAATATACTTGTTAGTAATAATGAACGATCCCCAGTAGAGCAAAGCACAGCTATTTTCAAGAATAGACGAGGGATTATACCTATAGTAAGGCACCTCCGATTCCACAATACCATATTGATGAGCAAGTTGTTGGTGTATTATCTTGGCTACTTGATTGTGTCTATGCAAATACTCACCATTAGCAAGACGAAAACAACCAGAGACAATATGCTTGAGGGAGCCAGGTCGATGAGACGCCCGACAGATATATTACCACCTTTTATAACATGTCTCTGGTAGTTTCTGGTCTTGATAACTTCGTCTATAATTACAAAACCTTCTGTTTCCCCAAAAATCCCCGAACTGTAACCAAGATAAAGAAGAAGCAGTGCCCATGTCCGGGTCCACTAGGCCTCTATGGAATCTACAATGCAGCTCTTTGCTCTTCCACACAATCATGGTATTAGAAGTAGTAATTACTATAGGCCTACTCCAGTTATCTTTGTCCAAGGAAAGAGGAGTAAGACCTTTGTTACCACATCCTTCTGCATATCCACGTCAATCTTGAGAAAATATTCTCGAAGACAGCGTACCTCGTGGTTATGGAGGTTCTTGACATTCAAAAATCCCCGACCTCCACACTTATGCGGGCTTTAAATAAGCTTCACGCTTTATCCCGCACACAGCAGGGTAGGCAAAGGGAATCCAGTGTTTAGACACTCCGTCCCCCAGTTTCCGCCGAATTGTACAGGCAGTACGTGTTAAGTAGCGGAACTCAACGCCGCGCTTTGCCTCGACACCAGAGCGAAGAAAAGGATTAAAATTGAAATATTTCATAATAAATATTTCATTTCATCGAGTGGGGATCGAACCCACAACCAGTCGATTTTATAGTCACACTTTGTGCCCCTGCGCCACAACTGGCCTGAATGCGGGATATATAGTCTCATTATAGACGACCACAGACGGATCTAAAGAGTGTAACTCTCTTTATGTCTATCTTACAATGCCAAAAGTATAGGCTAACAGTGGTATAACCACGAACGTAGCACGAACCTTGTTGCCACCAGATAAAACGCTACTAAGCACTTTTTTAAGGCGACCAAAGAAACGCTTTTTTTGAAAGAATTGCTTTATTCCAAGATAAATTTCACCTCCACCAAGGGTTCTGAAAGAATTAGAATCTGTCAATCTGAAATTATCGACGCCAAATTCCAGCCTTATATCACTACTAAAAGTTTGAGTAACCGTTAGTAGCCGCATAAAATCTGATCGTTTTGACGCAAATAATTTTAGATCATCCTTGTACAGCAAGTGAGATATGACCTTACCCCCTTTGGCGAAGTCGAAAGCCTGAGCCTGAATCCTCTAACAGAGTGCTAAGAAGATTTAGTGCTAGACAAAACCATAAAGGACTCAGTTTGTCACCCTGAAATATAGCCCTCTTTATCGTTATTTTTATTATTATTATTTTATGAATTTCTTCATTCTCCCATTACTGGGGGCTAACGCGGAACTTAATCAAACATTAGAGAAGTGCTATGATGATCTTTTGTATTGTTAAAAAAATCCTAACTATGCGACAGGTGTTTAACATAACCCGTAGAGACTTTGCCATTTAATAATAATATTCGCTTTTGTTTCTTCAAAGCTGTTTATGTTCGCATTAAAGATTTAAATGATAAATTTGGGCTTTGGGCTAAAAAGTTAGGTGGTTGTGAAACTGTCGACGAAATTGTCTCGGTATTTTACAGTGTACTATACACATTAATTAAAAAAACATGTCTCTAAACCACATTCGAGTAAATATCCTATATGGTACTCTTCTGATCTGAAGAATCTATTGCGAGAAAAATTAAAATATCCTAAAAAAATCCGAAAATATAATACCAACCCGCGCGTCGTGATTTCTTTTGATTTACTCAGTTAGAAGCAAATTTGTCCTCAAATCCAAAACTTTTCTGGTCTTTCCTGAAACACAAGAAAGTAACAATCTTCTTACCCCGCCAAAATATTCCTTGGCGACGAAATTTCAACTAATGGCAGTGATATTTGTAACCTTTTCGCTGATTATTTTAGTTCGGTATATAGTGTTGACACACACTCACACCAAATGTATATTAGTAATGAATGCATAACTTCTAATTATTTATCATCAATTTTCCTAAATGAAAATGAGATTTTAATAGCTTTAAAACACCTTGACTGTTTTAATGGTGCAGCTTGAGATGGAATACTTGCAATATTTGCGCATAAATATGCACAAGTTCTTGTTACTCCCTTAAACATAATCTATAATAGATCTCTCTCCACAGGTATAATACTTTTTCATCACATTGGAAGAAATCTTTGACAATACCTTTGTACAAAAACGGAAAAAAGGTCCAATAAAAATTATAGGCCTATATCAATTCTCCCTGTAATTGGTAAACTCTTTGAAAAACTATTATACCCTTACATTGCTTGGCATGTCAAGAATATTATTACATTGCAACAACAAGGTTTTACTTGTTCAAGATATACTAACCTTTTTTTTTTTTAACGTGAGGAAATCCTGTTACGGATACCACCCCGAGTGGGGACTCGAGCTCGGTTATGTGGGGGTCGATTTTAGGCCGTCTGAATACCCACTAAAATCTCACGGTGCTCCTCCTCGACCGCCACTGGCCGCGAGACGCGGGGTCAAGAGTCTTCCGCGGAACGCGGCGGCGGGAGCCTGCAAGGCACGTCGCGGAGTCAAGGTCAGTCAAGGAGTGTGTGGTCACCCTCGACGGCCTGCTCGGAGTAGCGCGCGGGAGCATCCTGCGCGCGACTACTCGTGCCAGGTTAGTAGGCGGCCAGCTTCCCCAAGCTGACCGCGCTCTGGCTCATTAGGCGGCGATCGTGTGCCGCCTTCCGGCGACCCGGTCTCTTACGGCGGATGGCGAGTTCGGCAATAGCCTCCCTCGCCCGTTCCGCCGACTCCTTCTCGAGCACCACTGCCTCGCAGAAGGAGGAGACCGCATCCCACGACGTCTCGCTGCCGGCCATGGCCTTGACCACGGCCGGCAGGGAGAGGTCGTCCCCTATGACGTCGCGCAGAGCGCGACGTTGAGACGCCCAGGCTGTGCACACCTCCAACGTGTGCTGGGCCGTCTCATCGAGGCAGTCGTCGCAGTGGTGGCAGCGAGCGTCGGGCTCCCTCCCGGCGATCCGACACAGGTAACCCCCGAAGCAGCCATGCCCCGTGAGTACCTGTGTCGTGCGGAAGGTTAGGACGCCGTGACGCCGCGCTAACCACTGGCGGAACACTGGACGAACAGCCTCGATCGTCAACCGGCCGGCAGTTGGTGTCGCCAGCCGGGATTCCCACACTTTTAATGCGGCTTCCCGCTCCTCCTCGGTGCGCGCTGGACTTGCCGGTTCCCCGGACGCGAGGCCCCGACGCCGGCAATAGGCCGACGCCAGAGACGTCGCGTCCAGGTCCCACGGCACGACTCCGGCCAGCACGCACGCTGCCTCACCGGAGATGGTCCGATACCCCCGTATCGCCCGGATGGCCATCACCCTCTGCGCACGTCGCAGCAGGGCGATGTTTTGCCGATCCAGGGCGTCCGCCCATACGGGAGCGCCGTAGAGGGCCATCGATCGGACCACTCCGGTGTACAGCCGACGGCTCGAGGCGCTCGGCCCGGCGACATTGGGCAAAAGGCGCGCCAATGCCGCCGCCGTCTTCAACAGTTTCGGGGCCAAGGATGTAAAGTGGCCCCGGAAACTCCACCGACCGTCCAGAACAAGTCCGAGGTACTTCATGCTCCTGGTGACGCCGATTTCGACGCCACCGATGGTAATATGGGCCCCAGATGGTGGGCCCTTTCGAGGAGCATGGAAATATAAAGCCTCGGACTTGTTTAGGGCGACTTCTAAACCGAGCCGCCTGATGCGGCCCACGACTTCGGCCACCCCGGCCGTAGCCAAGATGGCCGCCTCCCGATAGGTCCTCTGGTGCGCCAAGACCAGCGTATCATCGGCGTAACAGAGGACCTTTATCCCCCTCAGGGTGCCGCCTCGCAGCACCTAGTCGTAGCCGATGTTCCAGAGGATCGGACCCAGCACCGATCCTTGTGGAACACCGGCCGAAGATATACTAACCTAACCTAACCTAGTTGCTTTCACCAATAACTAAGTATATATTTCGGATTACAGCAAAGCTTTCGATAATGTAAATCATAATATTTTAATTCGAAAACTATCAAACTGCGGTAAAACTGGAATTTTACTGAACTGGTGCCAGTCTTATCTTGATAATCGTCAATCGAAGGTAGCAATAAAAGGATATGTGTCTAATTGGCTTAGCACGTCATCTGGGGTCCCTTAATGTTCTCATCTTGGCCCATTTTTCTTTAATCTTTTCATAAATGACATTCAACGCTGCTTTTTACACTCGAGCTATTGCTTATTCGCCGATGATATGAAAATATTCAAAAAAACTAGTAGCTCTCCCCATGTTACTTCCTTTCAGGAAGATCTTGATCGCCTTGTTAATTCGTGTAGCTTAAATAAACTTAGTTTAAATGTCGATAAATGCTTACTAGTTTGGTTTTGCAGAAATTGTAAAAATTTCTTTTCTTTGTTTTAAGAAATTGTAAAAATTTTAAGAATCTCGAAGTTAAAATTGTTCTTTATAATGCATTAGTACGTAGTGGCCTCGAGTACTGTAGTGTCGTTTTGTAGTTAATGGAAGAATAGACTCTCTACAACTTTTAACTTTGTTGGGTGTGTTCGTCCCAAGTAGACTACCTAGGCAAGGTAAATTTAATATTTTCGCTTCAACTATGTCTTCAACAAATCTAGGAAAGTTTTCTTCACTGCATCGCATTGTAACAAACTTCAATTCAATATGTAGGAAGATATACCTTGGCATTTTCTTTAATAAAAATACATATTTCGTCATTTAATATTGAAGTCCCTAAGATCTAAGTGACCGCTCATGTCTTTTAATTATATTTTTTAAATATTAGGACCTTGAATAAGTTTGACGTGTTTTTTGAAAGATGGCGTTGCGGCACTCTGTGCATGGAATTTCGTACGGTAACGAATCACCAAAGTAGTACTATATGTAACCTCAAATTATAGTAGAATAGTGTTTACTACAGTGTCAACTACATATTTATTTTCCCTTTGTGAAAATGTGTACTTTTGTGCCAAATAAAGTGTTTTTGCGGGGAATTTTATTGCACTGCTTTATTCAGAAAAAATCTGCAGCAGAAGCACACAGAATTCTCGTTGAGACAATGCTTTGTCGAATACAACGTGCAGAGACTGGTTTAGGCGCTTCAAAAGTAATGATTTTGACCTTGAAGACAAAGAGCGTTCTGGAGCACCGACAAAATTTGAAGACAGAATTGGAGGCATTGCTTG
This sequence comes from Heliconius hermathena, assembly GCA_013403705.1. NCBI lineage: Eukaryota > Metazoa > Arthropoda > Insecta > Lepidoptera > Nymphalidae > Heliconius > Heliconius hermathena. The sequence goes on along the minus strand of JAAIXJ010000050.1, from coordinate 26,496 downwards.
AAGAAGATCCATGTCAGACGTTAGTAGAGCTCGGGAAAACGTTACAAGTAGATGCGTCAACAGTTTCAAAACGTTTAAAAGCGTTAGGAATGATCCAAAAGCAAGGGCATTGGGTGCCGTATGAGTTGAAGCCGAGAGACGTAGAACGACGTTTTCTCATGTGTGAATTGTTGCTTCAACGGCAAAAGAGAAAAGATTTTCTGCACCGTATTGTCACTGAGGATGAAAAGTGGATTCACTACGACAATCCAAAGTGAAAAAAATCGTGGGGCATGCCGAGTCATGCATCAACATCGTCGCCAAAACCAAATATCCACGGTTCTAAGCTTCTTCTCTGCATTTGGTGGGATCAGCAGGGCGTAATTTATTATGAGCTGCTTAAACCTAATGAAACTAACACGGGAGCTCGCTATCGACTTCAGTTGATGCGTTTGAGTCGCGTTCTGAAAGAAAAGCGGCCACTATACAAAGTGATTTTATTACATGATAATGCCCGGTCACATGCGGCAAAACCAGTCAAAACTTACCCGGAAACACACTTCAATGGGAAGTTCTACCCCACCCGCCGTATTCACCGGACATAGCCCCCTCCGATTACCACTTGTTTCGGTCGATGGCGCACGGTTTAAGCGAGCAGCGCTTCCATTCTTTTGAAGAAGCCGAAAAATGGCTTGATTCCTGGATTGCCTCGAAAGATGAGTCGTTTTTCCGACGGGGGATTCAATTGCTACCAGAGAGATGGGAGAAAGTGGTCTCGAATGATGGACAATACTTTGAGTAATGTCATTGTAAGCATTATATTTAAAATTATTTTTTTTTAAACAAAAAAAAAAAACAGCGAGAACTTATTCCTAATAACAATATCATATTATATTATTTGTTAATGTTTTTTTTGTGTAAATTAAGTATTTTATAGATTATTTTTATATATCATTTTTCTTAAAGTGCCTAGTTGAGTTTCTTAAAAAAAATAAAAATACTATTGTACAGGTAAAATGTGCTTGTCGTAATAATATTGGTGGATGATGCAAGCAACTTGATCGTGGCGATGTTTATAATCTTTTTGTGTTATAGATTTACAAGCTCCGGTAATATGCTGTATATTTTCGCTACCACAATGGCAATGTCTGCAGAGATTTATTTGTGTGTGTGTGTGTTTTTTTTATAATTCCTGGTCTCAATAATTTGGTCTTGTATGGCTAGCATGAACCTTCCATTTCAGGAAATATAAATATAAATAGTTCACTAATACAAGGATTTTGCCAACCAAGCCTCCAATTTTTGTTGTGGTTTTATTATTATTATTTATGCTATTTTTGCTCAATCTGGAAGCTGATGCCTTAAATTTTATTTAAAAAAAGAGCAACCGTTCACTTTCCTCTCAGCAGAATGTGCCTATAGAGCCAGTGGTTATAGTTTCCTGTTTAGTAGGAAATTAGGAATGACACTACAGACATTTTCGTTTAAATTGACAATTCATAAGTGATTGCAATGACCTACTTAAATAAAGAATATTATGATTTGATTTGATTTGAACACTTTTATTGTGTTATTCTACACTTAGGAAAGAAAAATTACTTTTATAAAAAAAGTATAAAAATTGATGCAGCGGAATGTGAACTTGCAACTCTTGGAAGCGCTCCAACACACCTAGGGCTTGGAATGTAAATAAAAGGCCTGAGTTCAAAACCCGCTAGGTTTAATTTTTTTTAAATATTCTAAAAAAATACATTAGGTTAATTAATAAAATGAAATAATAAAAATAAAGAATAAGATTTTGTATAATAATTGTTAAGGGAATAATTAAAATACTATACATGCAAACTATTCGTTTATTATTAACATATTCATATTTTACATTTTGTTTTTAGCTGCACTATAATTACACATCAAATTTGTATATATGTATTAAAGATATTATTATAAATATATTAATAGCCAGATCTTTGTGCCTTCAGTTAATGTTTCTTTGAAACTCTGTAAAAAAAATAATGGTTATTGATGCAAAAAAGTCTGAAGCTATTTTTTTATTTTCTTTTGTAAAAAAAGATTTATATATATATATATATANATATATATATATATATATAATATCAAGGTGAGAAAAAATAATATATTCATAACAATAATAATAATTACAGAAAAAATAATGTACTTGTTTGTAATGTTTGCAATATTAGTGGTTAATTAAAATATTTTCTTATTTGAGCTATTTAAACTACTTTAACTAAAAAAAAAAGGAAAGTTTTTACCTAAATTTAGGTGAAAAGCGGCGTCTTCTAGCTTCAATGGATTGAAGTGTTGGCTTCACCTTAAAATAAAAGTATGACATTTTATATTTTTATAAATGAATGCATACACATTCTAAGCCACATTTAGTAGCTAATTTGATGTTAAAGAAATAAAGATTTTTATAAAATGTCTACAATATAAGTATAAGATTAAATCTGTATCACACACGAAAGTTGTGACTTTGAACCATACTCTGGGAAATATTTTATTGATGTAAAATATATTTTATATATGATAATAGTTGTCAAATATGGCAAAGGCTGTTCAAGATAAAATAGTATAACTTTATATAGTAAAAAAGTCATCATCATCCCATTTAAGAGACTTTGATGACGTGATGAATGGCAGAGCCAGAGTGAGGAAATTAAAATAATTCATACTTTCAAGTGGGAATTGAATTCACACTGTCTAATTTACAATCAGACGCTACGTGCTGCGCCATGAGGGCTGACTCAAATAATAATTAACGTTATTGTTGTAAAAGGTATATATTTAATTAAATTCTGTTTTATTGTTACCTCCTCGTCAGCAGCTCCTTTAGGTGGTCCGTATTCAGCGAACCCGGGGGGACCGTATTCAAGAAAACCGACAGGTTCTTGTACCAAAGCACTAAACAAATGTTTTCTTCAATTAGTTTTACATAGATTCCTTGTTTCATATTAGAATTACATTAAAAAAATATAATATTATAATATTTGATATATATAAACAATCATATAAACAATATATATAAAAAATATAAACAATCATTTAACTAAAATATATAAACATAACTCTTTTAATACTATGAATAGCCTATAGGCCCGTATTTATAAATTCCCTCTCCATTCTGAGATCGTTCTTGAGATCCCGTTTTTATTCATAGATGTATATTTTATTATTAATGAAAACGTCATCTCAACATCGATCTTAGCGGTGAGAGTGGCATATAAATACGCCCCTTAGTTAGGACTTATTTGATGAACTGTAATTAGATGTTTCTGAATGCATTTCAAGAAATATAATATTTACCCAGATCCAGACACGTCACCAACAGCTTGACTTACTTCCGACTGAAAATAAAGAAATTTTAATATGACGATTATTTAATATAAAATCAATACTTTAATGAAAAATAGTAAAAATATTACCTGTAATACTTTAACTTCATTTTCTATACTGGCGATGATATCGGGAATATTTTGGGCAGATACAAGACCAACTTCGTTTACTGCTTGTGACGATTCTGATTGAGATACTTCTGACTTTTCATTGGACTGTGACTCACTGACTTCCTGTTTTGATCCTTGTTGACTTACGGCTTCTAGGGTGGCAGATTCTTGAGATACTTGTTCAGAAATTTCTTCCACTTGAGATACTTGGGAAACTTGTTCCGCTTCCTCTTGAGAAACTTGGGATACTTGTTCAACTTCCACTTGAGATACTTCAGATATTTGGGATACTTGTTCAGCTTCCACTTGAGATAATTCAGATACTTGGGATACTAGGAGATCAGCCGGGGTAGATTGGGATTCCTCAATGGCCAGGAGATTAACATCGCTACTTTCATTTACAACTGATTCAGTTGATACTTCAGAGCTGACCACATCTTCAGATTGTAAGATCTCAACATTGTTAACTTCAATGGCCCCAACGTTTTGAGAGATTTCAGAAACTTCTTCAAGTGGCTCAGATACAGTGCTCTTCTCTTCATAAGCGAAAGATGCAGTAACTGCCTCAGATGATTGTTCTACGTTAGCTAGAAAAAAAAATCATATTTAAAAATTGTCCTATTAAACTAATTGATAAAAAGGCTGATTATAATTAGTATAATTTGGCGCATCGAGAATATGCTTAATTACACAGAATACAGGTGATTTTGAGTTCGAAATTCATTTGGTGCAATATTTCTGACTGACTGAGATACCTCTGATTTTTCATTGGACTGTGACTCACTGATTTCCTGTTTTTGTTTTTGAACTATATCTTTGTTCAAAGGAAATATAACAGTAAGTAATATTTTTATATCATTCACCTTCAGAAGCGACCTCGGCTTGTTGAACAACGGCTTCTTCTTTAATCTCAATTTGTGCACCAAAGCTCTGCTCAACATCCACATCTGGGAGACTTTGGCTGATCATATTTTGGGAGACCTCTTGGACTACTGGAGGGCCATATTCTTTCAGAAAATCAGAGCCTGATGCTTCTGAGCCTTCCAGGATTACTTCTTTCGGGCTTTCTGACGATGGTTTCTGGAATTTCAATTTTACTTTTAATATAGTTTCCTTATTTTTAGTTGTGACTTCTTTATTCTATCATATCGTCTATTATATTATTTTATTTTTTAAGAAATATAAATACTATACCAATTCAGAGGGCAAATAGAACGCTGGTCCTTGTGGCCTCCATCCGCTCGGCAGGTATGGTCCAGATCCTCTGGCGGATACTGAAGCTACGACGAAAAGTACTACTACAAACATCTATAAAAGAGTTAGAGAATCGTTATATATAACAAAATGATTTCTTATTAAGATAAATTTTATTCCTACCGTAGTATTTTTTTAGCTTTACAGATTTTTTTAGGGTAGACAGAGGGAACAGAGATTCAAAGAAAAATGTATTAAGACACGCCGTTCCCATTGAAACATCTCCGTTCCTCACATTTCGCCAAACTCTGGAAGCATTGCGTATTGAGTGGTGGAACTCAATGTAGCGCTTTACCTCGTTACCAGAACGAGGAAATGAAAATATAAAATATTTAATTTCCTCGACTGTAAATCGAACCCAAAAGCCCTGTGCCTCTGTGCCACGACTGTCCTCTACCCTAGTAATCTCATGTTCAAACAGCTATTTAAAAGTTGTCTGTTAAAAATATTTAACTCTGCAAAAGGGCTATTAAAAGAGCTATCTTATATACTTAAATGGATTAATAAGAATAAAAATAGAGAAATTTTTCACTACACAAAAGAAATATGCAAAAATTACAATTTTGTAGAGGCCGGTCGTGGCGCAGCGGCACGAGGTGTGACTGCAAAATCTGGTTGTACTGGTTGTGGGTTCGATCCCCACTCGAGGAGATGAAATATTTACTTAAATTTATATTTCCATTTCTTCGCTCTGGTGTCGAGGTTAAGCGCGGCGTTGAGTTCTGCCCCTCAACACGCAATCCAGAATTCGGCAGAAAGTGGGGAACGGAGTGTCTTAACACTAGGTTCCCTCTCCCTACCCTGCTGTGTGCGGGATACAGCGTGAAGCTGATTTATTTGATTTATTTATTTACAATTTTGTATTACACCAGATTCCAAATCAACGCTATAATGGCACTACTTATTACTTTAAAATATTCCAATGAACAATACGATAAAAACTATTTATAAATTCAAAAATATTTATAAAATAAAATAATTGTATTACCTTCATGTTGTTCAGATATTGAGATCGTCGAAAATGAGATGCGAATGATGCTGTGCTATACTTGGATCTGAATTTATACTAAATACGGCCGCTATTAAAAAATCAAACATACCAAGGCTTACGGTAAATATTTGAAAATTAATTAATTATGTTTTGCACTTTACTATGCGAATTAGAGCGATGGTCAAGGTCAATCTATAGCTATGTGATATGCATAAATTAGATAAAAAAACTGTAACACAAAACGTATTATATTTTTTTTTATTTTATTTCTTACTTGCTCCAAACTGTATCCCGCATATAGCGGGGTAGGCAGAGATAACCTACTGATAAAACACTCCATTTCTCACTGTCTGATTAATTTTCGAGACATTGCGTGTTGAGTGGCACAACGCAACGCTACGCTTTGTCTCGTTACCAGAGCGAAGAAGTGAAAATAATTCATTACCCCGATTGGAAACTGAACCCACAACCATTGCGTTGATAACCAACCGCCGATGGATTTTGTTTTCTAGTCTGTCGCCATCCGCTACTCTACTCCCAACACTCCCGACTCCATATAGATTTCACTTATACTATTGAACTATAAGACAAAAAAAATGCAATGACGTTAATATCTCTATTGGAGATTACTAATATATCTAACAAAGCACGAGAGTTATGAGTTTCCTTATCTCATCTTTTCCTTAACCTTATTTCTTACTAATGGGAACCTTATACTTACTTAGGGATGTGAAAGTTTGTGAGGATGGATGTTTACCTACGGATTTAGATGAAACTTTACAATAATATTAATATATACATTTAATAGTAAGTAACGATAAGCGATAAGCGGGCGAAGCTGCGTTTAGGTTCTCTCTATGGGGTAGTCTGGTTAGATCAAGCGAGGCATTGAAACTGTGGTTTTTATAGTATAAACTTATAAATGAAATGAAATTTCATGTTGATAAGGAAAAAGTAGCTAAAAAACTTTCTTCTCTGAAACTCGAGTCCCAATATTGCATTGTTTAATAAGGATTTTCACTATCTAAAATATTCTATTGCATTATGTATATTTAAATATGGTAAACAGACACTGCCTTTTTAACAGTATCTCTTTATTTATTTTAGTTGAAGTATATCTTCGTCTTGTAGTTCAAATTTAAACCCTAGATATTCCCATGAAAAAAATCTGCTTAAGATTTCTGCTTAAGATGCATTATATTATTTAAAAAAAAAAGTTCATTGGAATTAACAGTCGGGACATTTTCCTTAACAAATTATCAATTTAAATTTAAAAACTTTTTTTATGAAGATTTAATTCGTTAAAGGATATGTCTCGACTTCTATTCCTAATGAACTATTGCGCTTGTTTTGATCTTTGGCTTGATTTTTGTTTTTTTTTTATAATAATTTTCTATTTTGTATTTTTTTGTTATTTCAAATATCCCTTATATCGTGGGGGTTTGAATTCGCTTTCACAGTCCAATCAACAGTAGGGTATTATGAGTACTATCTACGCATAATTAGAGCACACTATTGAAACACAAATATATGAACATGAATGTACAGGTATATCTAGTCGCAGGTACTAATAAGATAAGTATGGAAATCAGCAAGAATAATATTAGAACAACTTTAAACCGCTATTTAAGATAAAAAATCATCAAAAGAAACTTAACAATTTTTAAATACCTATTCTATGATGCCCTCCTTGACGTAGTTCACCGATATTTTTTTTTTATATATATATGGAGACTTGTCGATAATATGGTGACTTTTGTTTAATATCATATGCTTAGTGACACACGCAAGGTCTAATCGATTGAAAATTGGCCAAGACGTTTGGTCTCTATAACGCCATAAAGGAACACACATAAATACATAGACTGATAAACGCATTGACCTACTTTGTGTCACACAGTCGGGTAAAAAATATAGTGAGATAAAACACTATTTTTTTAATTCAAAGTAGGTGAAGGTACATATAAGTACATATCAACAGATTACGTATAATCTTAATCATTAAATTGTCTTGTCCAAATCTTAGAATTCTTCATCGGTAATATTTAAATTATTAAAACTCTTTATAAATATTTGTACCGTCGTGATGCGTCACAGCGTCTGACTGCAAACTCGACGGTTGTGAGTTTGATTCCCTCTGTGGGTAGTGAATTGATTTCATTTACTCGATCTGGTAATAAAACAATGCGCGGTGCTAAGTTCCACTGGTCCAATTCTTAAATGCTATAACATTAAGTTCCCTCTGTCTACCCTGCTGCGAGATAAAGCATGAAGCTATAATAAAACATAATAAGAATTGAACTTAACTATCAGAGTCTACATTTTTTTATACAATTACCATATTTGCTCAAAGACTAATTGTTAATTTAAACAGAAATACTCAGAATATATATAGGCACGTAATACTAGATCAATGAAGGCAAATATTGGCAGATTTCACGATTGATTTGTTTGACATCGATAATGGGTTACACAACGCGATCAAACTCAGGACCAAGGATATGGGACATATATACATATATAAAAAATAAATAAAATAAATTAGCTTCACGCTGTATCCCGCACACAGCAGGGTAGGCAGAGGGAACCTAGTGTTAAGACACTCCGTTCCCCACTTTCTGCCGAACTTTGGACGCATTGCGTGTTGAGTGGCAGAACTCACCGCCGCGCTTTGCCTCGACACCAGAGCGAAGAAAATGGAAATATAAATTTAAGTAAATATTTCATCTCCTCGAGTGGGGATCGAACCCACAACCAGTCGGTTTACAGTCACACTTTGTGCCACTGCGCCACGACTGACCTCGTATACATATATAAAAAAACAAATAATATATATATAATTTTCCCTTGGTCCTACCATTTAATAAGCATGTGAAAAAGTTTGCGAAGAAATAAAAACATGGGAATATTAAAGGTTTTCTTTACATTTCTTGCATTTCTAACAACCGTAAGGATATTTATGAAGATATTTTTATCCATGAGGCCGTCGTAGTGGAGCGCCACACTATGTGACTGTAATTGCGACGGTTGTGGGGTCGTTCGCACTCGGGGGAATTATTATTTTCTTTCCTCACCCTGATACTAAGACAATGTGCTGTGTTGAGTTCCGCCAATATTGATATTGGGCAGTGCGTGGGGAACGGAGTGTCATTAGGTTCCCTTTGCCTACCCTAAAAGAGCGTGCATAAAGCTTAAACAAGAATATGCTTACATCCTCTATGTCTATATGGACTATATTGAATATTACGCATTTTTTATTATTGGAACACAATTATTATTGGAACAATATTGTTTTATAAAATTATGATTTCACAAGAAATATTTTAAATTCAATATAACATCTAGTAACACAAAAGTAAAATAATTAATGTGTTTCCAAGTATGTGAATGATGTAGTGCTGTTAAATAATATTGACTTGAAGATAAAAATATTATATAAGTAGACATTGTATTCATTAAAAAATACATGTAAATAAGAACGACGAATCTATTCAATTTATTGCCAACTATCATACGATATAANACTAAACACTACAGACACGCAGTCTGTACTTTTTTTAACTTTTTCATATAATAATTATCAGCTAATCAACAGTTTTATATTTATCTGCTACTTAAACTAGGCATATTACTAGTGATAATTATCTAGATATTTAATTCCTAAGAAAGGTTATAACAGGTTATGTTTTAAGTGTTAACCCAAAAACTTTATATAATATCTTTTTCGTGGTCGTCAGATACATTCTTTAAAAATAAATAATTCAAAATGGAGTTGCAATATTTTCTTAAATTAATTGATTGATAAACATGTATAGAAACAAATGAAATTGTTGTCAACGTGTTAGGGATAGCGCGCATTGGTGACTTTTGTCAGGGTGACAATAAATTCTTTGTCACTGTCATGTCACCATGCTTTTCGCTACTGCGCGCACTTGCGGCGACAGTGACGAAATTTTTTACATTTGAAAAAATGAATCTCCAAGAGATGGTTGTCTGTGCACTTATATTAAGAAATAGAAAAAAAAGCAAACGTAGAAAAAATAATCGTTTAGGGATTCAATTTAGTCAATCAGTATGTCGTTGTCTATTTCATCTTCATGAAAACACACGTTTTGCCTTGGAGATGAAATTGACGCCATTCTTGAAATTAAAATTCGGAGCTGCACGCTGCTGTTTCTTGTTTATGCGGAAGACCACTAGTATGGAAACCGCAAGGTGGAGGGGGCACGAAGTGACATTTAGTTTCTAATGCGCGCACGGGCATACAAATCTATGGACGCGGTGACAGTTGCGTCACGGGCGTGTTGCCATCCCCCGCGGACAAAAAGTCACCCAATTATCACGTATCCAAATGCGCGCACCTTCATTTAGGGTGATGTACACGGTGACAGTGACGGAACAGTCACGGTGACAAAAATCACTAATGCGCGCTATACCTTAAAAATAAAAAAAATAATCCATTTCAAAAACAAATAAAATTATTTATTCGAAACATAAATAAAACGTTAAACAAAATTACATATTAAAAGCAAAGTGACATATTTAAAATGATAAAAAAATATAATTTTAATCAGTATCCAGAGCGGGCCTCCTGGCCGTTCTTGTATCCGTTTCCGTTGCTTCGGGAATTAGCGTTGCTATCATATCCGTTTCCGTTGCTTCGGGAGTTAGCGTTGCTATCATATCCGTTGGAACGGGTTAGGTCTTCTGAATCTTCATAAGATATTTGGGGTTTAAATCCGCGTTCGTCAGCTTCGTAACTTACGGTCTGAAACAAGGAAGGAAATTATAGTACCTAATATTACTTAACTTTTTTGACATCGGATTTATATATTAAATATTTAAAAAATAAATAAATCAATATTAGTAAAAAAGTTAGCATTTTTTTATATTCATATTGTGAGGACAGTTTAATATTGTGTAAAGTTTTATAGAATAATAAAAAATCTAAATACTTTACTTTTTCTAATTAATAGTGTATTCTGGAGAATAGTGTCATGATTTCAGTTAATTTAGATTAGGTTAGTAAATTTTTAAAGTATAATCATTTAAAAGGCTTGTTAAATAAAATGCTGATACAATATTTTTAAAATAAACAAAAGCCAATGGCGTAGTGACGGCTCACTGAGCTTTTTCTATCGCATTGTTATGAATGATGTCACCCTTACCTGTTTCCTACCATCAGGTAACACAACATGATATTCTCCTTGCGCCCTCTCTTCTACTCTCTCCTCATGATGGCCGAAGTCTGTGCCTTCACTGAAGTCACTCACCATATAACCGAAGTTGTAATTCGCTGGTTCCTGTGCACAGAATAAAGTATAAGTACTGTTTTTTTTATTTACTACTTTTTTTAAAATATTCAATTTTTTATAAGTACTTATGCTTTCTTCTGTCATTTTCTGACCAAAGTGTTTTAATGATGACTTTTAATGAGAAAAATATTGTTATTTATGTCAAATAAAATTATTTGTGTATGATATTATGAAATTAACTTGATAATTTTTTAGATGGATACAAAAAACAATAAAAAAAATTGTTATAATTTAATGAAAAAAGCATAATTAATAATATATTAAAATAATAATAATGATGTTATTAAAAAGTCAATTGAAACAAGGTTCGACTCACCGAGTTCACATCTATAGCATTTCTGGCGAAATCAGCCGAATTCTCATCGTAGCCCTGTGCTTGACCAATTTTAGCCTGCGTGTGGTCGTGCGGGATGTTCCTGGAATTTATATAAACATTTATATATTTTTTCGCTTCACGATATATAGCGGGGGAGGCAGAGGTAGCCTATTGTTAAGATATTCCGGTCTCTAATTGAGGGTAACATCCTTTATTGTTTCGATTCGGATCTTTCTCGATACGTGGAACTTCCAATATAGAAACAAATACAATTTGAACTAGTAGTTTAAGATTAGCACATTCAATCAAACAAAGTCTTCAACTTTATAATATTATTATAGTATAGAAAAAAAATCTAAAATATTACAAACCTGGCGCCACCACTAACATATTCGTGGCCGTTAGTTGCTGCTGCAAAGTTTCTGGCAGCTATCACTTGAGGTAACGGGCTGACCCCGGCTGGCCCTTGCGGGTACCCGGCATTGCGGTTTGATGAAGATGGTGGTAAGTAGCTGTGAATTTAACATTTTTATTGAAATTTGTTAGAAATAATGTAAGTAAAATAAAGTCTAAGTCTATGGGCGTATCTAGGGAGAGCCTGGCTGGTATTCAATGCTTAATGACAATATGATGATGAAATGAACTGTATATTTACAGTTATTTGTTTATTTGCGGATTTAATTATTTTTTTAATTCCAATTGTTAAAAATGCGAAATGTTCTTGACTTTAGTTTTAGATCAGTTCAAAACTGATCTGTTTAACGCATCCACATAAATGTATTACTTCCTGTAGTATTTATAATATGTACTGTAGTCTGCAAATATTTACTTAACACCAATACTTAATAATCATTAAGTGAATACAAAAAACATCAACGCGCTCATTATTTTAACTAGGTATATTTATAATATTTTATATAGTTTTTTTGTACAAATTATCTGCAGAGCTTTTTGCTGCTAGATATTTTTTTGTACAAATTATCTATATAAAAGCCAGGAGGCTTTTATGCTTGGATTTTATTTTTTAATATATACGAATATTTTATAAAGTATTATTTTCGTTGCCTGGGTGGTAGCGCTCTTAGATCCCACTTGATAGAGTTATCGTTTATAACGGTTGTTTATTACAGCTACTTCACATATAAGATTATATAATTATTAAATAAATAAAATAAAATAAAATAAATCAGCTTCACGCTGTATCCCGCACACAGCAGGGTAGGCAGAGGGAACCTAGTGTTACGACACTCCGTTCTCCACTTTCTGCCGAATTCTGGAGGCATTAGGCCTACCCTGCTGTGTACGGGATACAGCGTGAAGCTGATTTTATTAAAAGGTTAAGTAAAATCTTTTACCTGTTTGATGGAGGAGGTTCGGCTAAAGCGATAGCCGCGATGAATACAACAACAAAAATAGTCTGAAACAAAATGAATCAATAAATACAATTTAGTTATATAAGAGAAACATTAAAGATAAATTAGTAACTTTCTTCCCTATCTAAATAAACAAAAATTGGTGGTTAAGCCCACTATAGAATCCATAATAATTCTACTAAAAATAACATCTCTTTGGCTTTACTTCAAGAAATTCGAGATTTCATTTAAGAAAATCAAAAAAGTACCACAATCATTTAACAAAATATTATATAACTAGAGGGCGCGCGCGGCTTCGCCCGCTTATTAGGAGTGAATTCTAAAAAAAACCACGTTCAATAAAATATTTTTAACAGTCTGAATTTAAATTTTTATAAAAATCGGTGGCAATTTAAAGATTTTTCCATATAAACTTTCAACCTCTTATTTGAACCCTTAGGGGGTGAATTCTTAAAAACCATGAAACACGTATTCAATGAAATATTTTTAAGAGTCTGATTTCAAATTTTATAAAAATCGGTACACATTAATTTTTTTTCCATACAAACTTTCAACCCCTAATTCGTCCCTTTAGGGNTATATATATATATATATATATATATATATATATATATATATATATATATATATATGTACTATTTTATTAGTACTTTTTTTACAAAGGAAAAAGTTGTATAATACATTAAAATAAGTTTGTCTATAGAATATTACGTAACTCACCTTCATATTAGCAGTTGACACACAAGTGATACAAGTGACACGAGAGACAAGTGATGCTCGTGTTCTAATTCGAAACGTTTTTATACTGATACTTATTTAAAGGTAGGGGTGAAAAATTACTCTCATTATCCATATAATAGACGAGCTTTCAAGGTAGATGACGGCTGGAACAATGTTTCTGTAGAGTCGCAATACGTGTTCTTTTTAAATAAAATTCAAGTCATCAATACAAATCAAAACAGTAAAAAAATATAAAATTATATAATTTTAGTAAAGAAAGGAATATATATATTTTTTTAACTCCACGTGCTACCTATACTGATATTATTATATTTAAATACCTCATTTGGCTAGAAAAAAAAACTCTACTGATTTGGCATGAAAAAAAAGTTTTATCTTGAATAGTCCATTTATCGATGAAAGCTAAAAGGCCATATCGTACTATTACCAATAGGATTGATGGTAATGAAACGTAATTTTATACGATTTTATTTCGTTTTGAATAAAATTTGTATTTTAATACCACATATCTCTGTCTTTTAAGATGGGATATAAATTTTTCCACTATTTTAATTTTGTTGCCTTATAAAATCTTTTAATAATCAACGACTCTACATATTTTCCTCTTCACTTATAAGGGTGTACGTAAGTCGTTGCGTCGTGATCACGGTTTCTTAAGTATTTTTGCATAGTTAAGGTCACTTTAAAAATATTTTTAACAATAGATGTATGTAGGTACATCGATCTAGCTCTCCACATATTATTATGGAATATCTAGTGATACCATAATGGATTTATCATATCCTGTTTTCTATGTCCACCAAATTAAAGTAGAATTCATAGAAGCGCATATATTAAAAAAAATCTATATCTAAGGCCGCTGTGGCGCAGTGACATAACGTGTAAATGCGAAGGTTGTGGGTTTGATTTCCAATCAGAAGATGAGCACCATTTTCATTTTCTCACTTTGGTATGAAAACAAAGCGCGGCATTGAGCTCAGCCACTCAACACACATGTCTCAAAAATCGAGCAGGGCATGGGAAACAAAGTTTCTTAACACTGGGTTTCCTCTGCCTACCTTGCTTTTCGGAGAAAAACACAAAGCAGCCAGAATAAATTTAAGGCAAACATGTATTTTTTTGTGTAGATAATGTTCGTATTAATTGTATGTACTTTATCCATATCTATATTATAAATTCGAATGTAACTCTGTCTGTTTGTCTGTGTAGCAATCAGGGCCAAACTGTTGATTCAATTGTGATAAAGTACACAGATACATACTTGAGGGTCTTGAGATGGACATTGGTTACCTTTTTTCTCATATTCGTAATATTTTTGATATATACTAAAATATATAAACACTTTTCAATTTGACATGACAATTTATTTTGCCATGTTAATTGCAACCATCGCTAAGTAACCGTTGCTAAGCAACAAGGAATTTTGTTGTTTTAAGACAAAGTCACCCAAAACACCGTCCCTGAACGCTTACATGGAGTTCGCTGATACTATATTATGAGACACATAAAAACAATGTTTTACAAAAATATTGTCATTTAAATTTAATTGTTATTTTGAGATCCCCTAGAAAGATACCCTTTTTTATTTATAAGAAACGGTCAATGCAACGGAAACCTTACAATTATGAATTATATTTTGTCACAAAATGCCTTATTGTGACTAAAACGTAAAATGACTTATTTATAATACATATTATAGTGTCGCGGACTTTTATTAAAACAAATGAAATTGAATATTTTTATAATACGATGTACTTGCATATATTTTACTCTTTTTGCAGCGCTCGCAGTTCGATGGCGTTCATTATTATTGTTATTTTATTATGAAGGGCTAACTAAAAAAATACACCGTAATGTTATATAGCCCACAGCACATAATATGTCTCCCTTTGGGGATAACCTACAGTAACCATTTTTGTGTTTAAAAATAAAGAAGGGATATTTGCGAAACTATTAGTAGTACAGTGTTATTCCGAACTGCGCAAATGTATAAAATTCCGCAAAAATCATATATTGTAACGATCATATTTGTAATCCTTTAAAAAAATCTAAGTAAAACTCGGCGACCGCATATATATTAGCATAGCATTATTTTTTTTACTGTTTTATTATAGTATAGATTATATATATGTCGTGTTATTTATCATTTTAATATTTCAATATATTTTTTTATGTTGATAATATTGATAATATAGCTGGTTTTGTTTAGTTTTTTTTATTAATATTTTTTTTTGGTTATGTTCACTTATTATTTTTGTTCATTTCATTTGTGTAATACACAAAATTTCGTTGTAATTTTGTGTAATACACAAAATTTTGTTGTTTTTATTTCACCACACCGGCGATGGTACTTAAAATAAAAAGGTAATACCTTTAGTATAATATAAAATATCCAAGTAAGAAATCAAAAAGGTGCTTTAATTTTAAATCGATGAAGTGTACAAATATCACTTTTTGATGATCTTATATTCTACTCGATAAGGATAAGGGTTACCTTAAAGGAGACTGCTCATAAATTACTCTATATTGAAATAATTATGGATTTGAAAGCTCTTAATTATAGCAAGTTTTTCTGACCACCTGGTTCGTAAAGTTATAATATTGCTATTTTTAATATTTTAGCTGGACTGTTGCGGATCCACACAATATGATTAATTAAATTGTATTAAACCAAATTACTAAATATAATTTGTTTATTAAATGGAAGCTTTGAACCTGTAGTTTGATGTTGAAGGCGACCAGTTTAATTAATTTCAACTTTTTAAAAATGACATTATTTGACTGACAAGTTAACTTATTAATAACAATGCGATACATAATGAATAAACTTAAAACAACACGTATAAAAATATGCAATCTTTGTGTTCTTGATTCAAGCATTTAATATTTCGATCAAAATCGGCACGAGTTGCCGTTATTTTGAGAACTTGAAATATATTTTACAGTTATTTTAGAATAAAAGGAAAAAAATAAGAGGTTAAGAGTAATTATAGGTAACCATTTTATTTTTTTAAGGACTCTCTCTACTAGGTTCCCTCTGCCTACCCTGCTGTCTGCGGGATACAGCGTGAAGCTGACTCTCTCTCTAGGATGTTAATCGATCGACGGTTCAAATCCCCACAGACCAGATGATATACACCAGATGCCGATATGATGACGAGCAGGGAATCTCAGTATCTATTCATTTTAACCCCATAAATGTTCAACGACATTCCAGCAGATATTTGTGAAGTTTTGGAATTTAGGGGAAAAAAAATTGAAAAAAAAAAACATATTGTTTAAGGATATCGAAAAATACAGCCAGATCAATAATAGGCTTGGTATGTATGGAGCGGTATTAAGAGTGTAATTAGATTAAATGCACAGAGTGCGTGACAGATTCAGTATTAATGATATTTTTGTATGATTCCATAAAATTAATAAAATCGAGTAGTCTTTTGGCTATCATAGTTTCTTATTGTAATAAAAATAATATAATTAGTATTTTGCAATAAAAAAATGTGGGTACCTACAACTTGTATAAAATTAAGTAGTTAAGTGATTTGATTGTATATATTTGTAAATATCCAAAAAAATGCCCTTGTATTGAAAACAAGGTTGTAAATAATACTTCTGAGAATCATTTATATTGAGTTGCTTTTTAGATCGAACGTACAAGTAAAAATTTGAAGCATACCATTTTCATTAGTTTTACAACATTTTTTTATAATTAAAATATTTCCTTCACCAAGAAGATTTGACTGTTATTTTATATTATAAATTTGTAAAATTAAATACTTAGATATAAATATAGTTTAATAACGATGTAATAATATAGGAACAGAAAAAATACTCATTCTACCCCTAGTTTTAAGTGACCATCATAGATAAATAAAAAAAGCACAAATAAAAAAACTAAAACTGACTTCTAAACTTAAACAAAACAAAAAAATATAAAATTATAATTTTATTACTTTTTATATATATATNATATATTAAAATCTGCTATTTTTAGTAGTAGCCACAATATGTTATAGGTTATATTTTTTAAAATGATTAGTTATTGATTTGGTGTATAACATTGCTAACAATGTTCTATTAATGCCCTTGGTGTCTTGGCACCGACAGATAAAAAGGGAGGTAAATCGTCAGATAATAAAAACTAAAAATAAAAAATATATTTTTATATCAAAATCATTTATTTGCTTGTAAAATATAATTTACAGCCGAAGCACCCTACGAGATACACTTTTTTATACATTTTTTCAATTTGCTACAAAAAATAAATTAAATGAGTATTAACATTAGATTCGTTTTCGTCCAATTAATTAAAATCATTAAATATATTCAAGGTTGAACGAAAATTTTTTCGTTAACGGTTGTACAAAGAGACATCAATTAACACTTAACATAACATTAGATAGACACAAATAAGTATTAACTTAATGTTAATTAAATGGTAATTGACATTTTTGAGTACGACTATAAGTAAATCGTGGCACGCAATTATCGTCTTTATTAACATTATTAATAAGGTCCATCTCCAGATCGGCTGAGATCAGATGCATTTTCATCGTACCCTAATCGCTCTTCCGCTGGCTCCACAGATATCCTCGGTTTGAATCCACGCTCGTCGGCTTCATATTCTACAACCTGAAAAAAAAATGTATAAAATTTATTTCATTTATATATTTGACATACAATATAACATCTTATCTATAATATATATTAATGATATAAAACTTAGTTTGTGAATGACAAACAAACTACTGAATTTTGAAAGGTGAAATGATTTGTATTCCCATATCGCAATAAAAAGAGGATTTCTCGAAATTTCTACAAAAACGCGGAAAGCGGGCCAAAAAATGTAGATGAGCTTGATTCACCATATATTTCTAGTCGGTTGCTACAAAATAGAGCATATAAGATTTATGAAAATATCTAAAATTATCAATATTTAAAAAGGTCGTAAAATTTAAGATTTTATAAGAAATTTCAATAATTTACCTGTTTAGTTCCATCTGGTAACACTACGAAATAAGACCCTTCAGCTTTATTGTCTTGCCTGGACTCTGTATGACCGAAGTCACTTCCACTGACGAAGTCATTTACTTTGTATCCGAAATCGTAGTTTGCTGGTTCCTGTAAATTATTTTAAATAACAAAACTTAAAAATATTTTTAGGCAATTTAGGTAAATTCATATTGATACAGGAATGTAACATTTTATTGATCTGGTTTGAGACCAGATTCGCATGTTACGTTCAAATTCCATTCAAAGCACGTTTAGACTACCTTATTAAGTTTTTCTGCGCTGACAAATAAACAGCTTTTATTGATGTCACTGTATTAATAGTTTAATAATGTTCATTAATTTAATGAAATATGATAAAAATAAATTTACTTGATTTAATAATTCGTCAAGAGCGTTCCTTGCATAACTGTACCCCTGATTGGAAAGTGAGTACTGGTCTGGAACACTGTATTGGTCTAACGGCATTGAATCTCTGGCTGAAGGTACACCATATTTGGGAGATGGAGATAATCTACAAAAGTAATAAATAAATGATAAGAGATCGCTTTTGTCACAATATATTAATCAATTACATCGTAATAATGAAATTCTTTTAATTAAACAAACCTGGTCGTATCATATGAAGAAGAAAAAACATTATTTTTTAAATTGATTCTGGCTTCAGGAGGTCCATATTCAGAGGACAGGCTTCGTTCATTTGGCACGCCATAAATCTGAGATACAGTTCTAGAGCTCGGAAGGTAAGATTGAGAAACTGACTTTTCTTTAAGAGTGTAGGAATCAGAGCTTCTAGTATTAGGTATATCGTATTGAGAGGACACAGAACGAGAATTGCCAAAGTTTACAGACCCAGAGCTCTTTGATCCGAATGAAGATTTAAAATTCCTCGTAGGTACACCGGATGAAGGCTTATTTTGCCGAGATTGTACAGAGCTGTCACGGGATAAATGACTAATATTTTGGGCGCTACGCAGTCCAGGGAAGTATTTTTGTGATGTTGATGAAGATCTTTGAGATGGTGTGAAAACATTTTGTGATGAAGTTCTGAATTCCTCGGAGGGATTTGATCGCAATTGTGGGTGACCATATTGGATTGAAGGGGAATTTTGAAAGGGTGTTCCATAAGAATCTGAACGAAAGTCTCCAATAGTGTCGTACTCTTCAGAACCTGCTCTCAACTGAGGAACACCATATTCTTGAGATAAACGGGTACTTGGCACGTTTAAGTTAGATGATTGGGAGGGAACTTCATATTCTGAAGGAGCACTTCTAAAACCTGGAGAACCGTATTGCTGTGAGAGGCGAGTACTTGGGGCTCGATATTCTTGAGAAGGACTGGACCTCAATGATGGGGGACCATATTCTTGAGAAGGGCTTGATCGTAATCCTGGTTGACCGTATTCTTGGGATATAGTCGATCGGGACGACGGAAAATAGGAAGATGCCGAGGTTCTTGAGGATACAGAATCATGTTTTTTTTGGCTTCGAGCATCAACCACTGGTACTCCATACCCTTGGGACAGAGATCGTTCGGCCTCTAGATTATAGTCGTGATCGTGATCATGATCGTGACTAGACCGAGCTGCTGGGTACCCATCCCTAAAAGATAGAGCAAAATATTTTTTAATCTTTTTATTTAAATCTACTATACTATATATGTTTCTGTGAAATTTATACTTACCCTACAGGTGGTTCTGCGAGTGCAATCCCTAATAAACTGATAAACATGAAAATCTGTAACAATAGCATTATTTATTAACCTATTCTTCTGTAAAACTCCCAAAATAAAAATGAAAATTTTATCAATGAATTTTACATACCTTCATTTTATTACTATGTTTTATACCTGTAAAAGTAAACAATAAAAATTTTAGTAAAGTTAAACTTCTATAAATGTTTTGTTTTTCATATTAAATATTTTTATTTTAAAGCTTTTTCATAATTCTCTTAATAAGAATTTTACCTGATGTAAATTTATATCTGTTGCTACTTCACCGATAGACAAGTGACCGTTGAATGGTATCATCCCAATAACATACCACTATTTATACTAAATCTAATTTGACAATAGTGAATCCTGGGCAAGGTAAAATTGAAGTTCTTGAAAGCAAAGGCACTCAAATTACAATCCTAATGCTTTTAAAATAGAGACGATTGCTCGTTTGGGCATTGATTATTGAATTTTGATACAAAGTGTCGACACTGACTGAACTAGATGTACTATTGTTCAAATAAATCGATAGTTCGCGTATAATGCGACATTAGCGTTCCGTGTGCTCATAAGTGCCTCGCGTTATCGCTTTGCGGTGTTCATACGTTTAATATGCCTAGATTATGTTTAGATATTTCAATGTATTATAATTCTAATCTAAAGAAATTTGTATTTTTTTTATTCTTATAAGTACGTAGAATGTGAGAGATTTTGTGTGGTAGGCAGAAAGTGGTATTTCATGTTTGTATATAATCTATATATATAAAAGGACTTGTGCTGACTGACTGAGGTAAGACGCACGCAGAGCCGTAACCGCTGATGGTAGAAACGTGAAATTTGGGCAGATGTTTATTTTCATATTCTGGACATCCACTAAGAAGGGAATTTGAAAAATTTTAACCCTAAAGGGATGAAATAGGGGTTGAAAGTTTGTATGGAAAAAAATTTTAATCTGTACCGATTTTTATAAAATTTGAAATTCAGACTCTTAAAAATATTTCATTGAACACGTGTTTCATGGTTTTTAAGAATTCACCCCCTAAGGGTTCAAATAAGGGGTTGAAAGTTTATATGGAAAAATCTTTAAATTGCCACCGATTTTTATAAAAATTTTAATTCAGACTGTTAAAAATATTTTATTGAACGTGGTTTTTTTAGAATTCACTCCTAATAAGCGGGCGAAGGCGCGCGCGCCCTCTAGTCATATCAAAAGGAGTCGGTGCTATTTCTCAGTTAGTTAGTTTTTTTAGTTCTTCCTAGCACTTTTAATGATTTCTATCAAACCATCACGCTTTCTATAAAATTATTTAGGAAATTATGTGCTTTTAAAATGTATATCTAAGAGCGAAAAAATTCGCGCCCTTACTCATTCGTGAGATAAATAGTAGATTTTTCTTAAGCCGAGATCGAATTTAGAACCCTTGACATTATAAAAAAATTAGAGGGTTATCATTTAACTATAACTTTATTACATTATACGAGAAACAATATTTTTTTAAGTTCACGTTGTGCTTCGCAAATAGCACTGTAGACAGAGGGAACCTAATGATAAGACACTCCGTTCACCATTTCTACCCATGTTACTAGTTTTTATTCATTACCTCAATTGGAAATCGAACCCGCAACCGTCGCGTCTATAGTCAGACACTGTCCCAATGCCCCACGATGTTCTAAATCATAATCTATACTTATAATAAATCTGTACAAAAGTCGTTTCTGTACATTGAAAATATTTAAAAAAAATTAGCCAGGGTGTTAAAGGATAATTAACAGAAGCGATTTCCAACTTTTTTGGAATTTTTGTCTGTTTGTCTGTTTATATGAACACGTATCACGTAAAAAGTACACAATAAATTTAAAAAACTTGGTGTAAATAATAAGCTTTGTGTATTGTTAAATTGACATGTTTAAAAGATACTATATATCGTGCAGTGATCTTGACTCTTTACCGGAAACAACTAGGTGCTATCTTATAGCATCGTTGTTGTTGTTTTTTTTAGAGTCACGCTGTGTCACATAGCTGGGAATGCAGAGGGAACCTGGAAACCTAGTACATATTAAGACACTCCGTTCCACATTAAGACACATTTATTCTCCACTTTTCTCTGATTTCTTAAAGCGTGGTAAGTGCCTGAACTCAACATCGCTCTTCTTACCAGAGCGAAGAAATGAAAATATTAAATATTTCATTCTCCTGAGTGGAAATTAAACCCGTAACCATCACGTTTTTTTTCGCATGTTTGTACCCTTGCGCTACGACGGTCTCAACTTCTCAAGCTTTGACAGCTTATATACAATAATTATATTTGTAGAAATTGTCTTAATTTTAAGAGCACAATCGTATAACAGTATTTTAATAAGTGAAGTTAAGGTAGGCGCTACTGCTTAATATATATAAATTCACAAAACAATATGGTAAACATTAACAAATAATAAAATATTTCAACACACATTGGGGCATGAGTATATTATATAGTAGAACGATATTTGATTTAATAACAAAACTTTGAAAAAGACTACCTTTCCATCAAAGCAACAAGTATCAGCCACAAGTCTCATCTCTACCCTAGAACCCCAAAACAGCGTTGATAAAGTAAATTACTACTTTGCTATTTTATTCTAGGCATATTTTTAGTCTTGAAATTAAATATATATTTAAAGGAATTTTGGTTGAGAGTATTACGAAGGTATAAGGGAATACAGAAATATCTATTATATTATATTTAACACATTATGTAATTATACATATTAAGCAACTAGCGACCAGCTCGCGGCTTCGCCCGCTTAAATTTGTGAATTATTTGTTTATTCAAGTACAAGGAATTACGTTCCTGTTTTAATAAATAATATATGCTTGCAGCGCACTTAAAATTTTTAAAGTGAAAATTATTAAAACCATAGGATGGCATTTTCGATTTTCATCAAAATTATCAAAAATATATTATTGGGGGCTTTTAACAAAGTAATAGAACCAGAAACCATGATATTTAAAAATTTTGTCTGTTTGTTGGTTTTTCTGTTTGTCGACGCTTATCTCAGAAACAACTTAATCAATTAAAGGATCGAAGCGCGGTGCGGGAGCGGTAAAATTGGTTTAATTGTTTTTATTTACTTTTTATTGTAACATTCTTTATGTGTGACCTTTATAACTATTTATTTATATCCTCATAGAGAAATAATGGCTTTTTTGGGCAATCTTAATTAAAAATAATAATAATAAATAAATCCCGCACACAGCAGGGTAGGCAGAGGGAACCTAGTATTAAGACACTCCGTTCCCCACTCTCCACTTCTGCCAAATTCTGGAGGCATTGCGTGTTGAGTGGCAGAACTTAACGCCGCGCTTTGCCTCCACACCAGAGCGAAGAAATGGAGATATAATTTTAAGTAAAGATTTCATCTGCTACAGTGAGGATCGAACCCACAACCAGACGGTTTTACAGTCCCACTCTGTGCACCTGCGCCATGACTAGCCGCTGGCAAGCTGGCCGGCTGGTTTTTATGAAAATAAATTGAATTAACATACATTTATTTAATTAAGATAAAAATTAAAATAACATGTAATATTTTATATATTATATTATAATAGCATATAACATATTTATATTATATAAATGAGAATGTATTTTTTTGTTTAATAGCTCCCAATGGTTATTACATATTATTGATATTGATGCACCTTCTCCTCATCCCCGCAGTGTCACGCCACTACGGTGCGCGAGGCCACACACTCCGCATTTTTTATTATCACAGGATTTTCTTTAGATTGACATTTTAAATTCGTTATATATTTTGAATAGAATGTCCGATTTTATTAATTTAAAAAGTATTTTACTGGTATTGAAATTATGTTTAATAAAATGTCATTTGAAAGAATAAGGATTAATGCAGAGATATGAATAATATGGTTTGATTATTGTCAGCACTTTTGTTAACTTATAAAATATAAAAAAATGGTTATATTGTCATAACTACAGTAGTTGGACATATTGCATCGCGAACTTTTTTATGGATATTATATAGAACATTGTTTTGTTCTATCTTCAATAGTTTTCGCAGCGCACGCGATGATAGAATTTTTAAGATTAATTTCTTCACATCTTGGGTTACGTTATTGCATTTTTATAAAAAAATAGAGACCCCCTAGGTCTCTATTTTGTTTTGAAAACGTGATATAGCTTATGTGGATCAGTCAAGATGCAGCTTTCTAATAGTGAAAGAATTATTGAAATCACACACCTTGGGTTACGTTATTGCATTTTTATAAAAAAGTAGAGATCCCCTAGGTCTCTATTTTTTTTTGAAAACGTAATATAGATTATGTGGATCAGTAAAGATGCAGCTTTCTAATAGTGAAAGAATTATTGAAATCGGTACAGTAGTTTTTATGTGAAAACAATACAAACATACATACAAAAATATAAATAAAGAGGCAATCCTCTTTATAATATTAGTATAGATAATTTTAATAGTAGGTACTAAGTATTTATGTCAATAAATTTAATTTAGTACTAAAGAAGAGATTACATAAATCATATAATATAATAAATATTATATATTGTTAGCGTACACGTGTAAAAGAGGGTAGATTTAGGTGGAAAATAACTATAAAAGCAGTGGAATTGTGTCAATCGGAGGCACTCGCGGAGGCCCCTATTGGAAGGGAACTAGTGTGAAGTATTGTTAGTAGGTGATACATATCACTTATTGCAATTACATAGTATCTCTTTCAAAATAGTTTAGAATCATATAGACGATGTGTGTTTTAAACG
Organism: Heliconius hermathena; assembly: GCA_013403705.1. NCBI lineage: Eukaryota > Metazoa > Arthropoda > Insecta > Lepidoptera > Nymphalidae > Heliconius > Heliconius hermathena. The sequence goes on along the minus strand of JAAIXJ010000050.1, from coordinate 1,567 downwards.
TGTTTTTTTTAAAAACGTTACCCGCTTCCGATTTCTAACATCAGAAGTGGGATACGCATGAAGTTTTCATATCTTTATGTGTATCTTCGCCCAATTCGTAATTTGGATTGAAATTTTGGTATTCTAAAAATTAAAAGCTATTTCTTATTATAAAATCTTTTCTGTTTTAAATTATTATCGAAAAATAGAAGGACTACTTTACTAATAATTTTATTGTTTTAGTAATTTTATTGTGGTTTCATAAAGACTCGAAAAATGGATCAAATCAAGGACGAATAATAAGCAAGTGTCAGGTTAGACCGAGCGAAAATACAGGTTTGTGCATGATGCTTTGAGAGTAAGTTAACCACACTTTACAATTTTTATAATTTTGACTCCTTATTGAATTTGAATTTTCAATGTGTAAATTTAAGTTATTGTGTGCATGTATGTGGGTACCTAGAAAAGACTCGTGTTAGACTCGTTAACTAACGGGCGTCGGGGTGACTTGGTTACACCACCGTATTTATAAATTTACGTCATGTAGCTCACGGTACGGGGTGATTAGGAAAAGATCAGTGTTAGTCTCTAAACGTTGAGCGTCAGAGTGACCTGAAAAAGACCTGTATAAATCCGTGTTTAAGATGGGACTGAGAAAAGACTCTTGTCAGACTCAATATGAGCGTAGGGGTGACTCGGAAAAGACTTGTTTAAGCCCTATCACGATAGGTACGAGGTGACCGAGAAAAGACTCTTGTCAGACTCAATATGAGCGTGGAGGTGACTCGGAAAAAAACTTGTTTAAGCCCTATCATGATAGGTACGAGGTGACCGAGAAAAGACTCTTGTTAGACTCTGTTTGAGCGTAGGGGTGACTTAGACTCCTGTCATTTAAATGTTAAAACAATTCATACAAATTGTATACATGAACTTAATAAAAATAAAAATTGTTTCCACAATTAGAGGTTGTGATCAGTGTAAATTAGAGGTTATGCCGCTCCCGGCGGCAGGTTTAAGCAGGCGCGAGGACGCTTGCCCGTCAGGAGAGGCCGTGTTAGCGTACTCGTGTAAAAGAGGGTAGATTTAGGTGGAAAATAATTATAAAAGCAGTGGAATTGTGTCAATCGGGGGCACTTGCTTGTAAGTGACGGCCCCTATTGGAAGGAAACTAGTGTGAAGTATTGTTAGTAGGTGATGCATATCACTAATTGCAATTTCATAGTATCTCTTTCAAAATAGTTTAGAATCATATAGACGACATGTGTTTTTATCGTGTTTTTTTTGAAAACGTTACCCGCTTCCGATTTCTAAAAATATAATATAAGTATATTGAAGACATTCGTGTGTCAGCTGATACCCAAAAAACATTCGATATTTACTCAATATGTTTATTATTAACCTCAACGAAGCTAAACTAAACAGACTTTAACTTGAGAAAAGATTTTTTCATTAATTCAATAATGCCGCCCCTGTTTTTTTATCAAACACTTGCACCGACGCGTCACCAAATAGACCAATCTCTACGTTTTCTACAAATGTGACTTCCGTAGGTAAATTTCCATTTCTCAGCACATTTCCAATCGTTGGT